>LKNJ01005356.1:0-45111 GCA_002120245.1 Maccullochella peelii
GTTGTTATGATATGGCACTATATAAATAAAACTGAACTGAATTGAATTGGTTCGACTGGCAGAGGCGGGGCCGTGGCCGCTTCCGGATCTGCCCATGGCTCTGTGTCAGGCAGGGGGGGCCGTCCTCTCGCGTCCAGTTCTGGGACGGCGTCTCATGGTATGGAGGTTGAGAGGGTGAGACTTAGCGGCTTGGGCTTTCCAGCGGCCATAGTTCTACAATATCAGTACGCATGTGGCCAGTCCACTTCCAAGGCTTACGCATCACGTTAGCGGGTGTTCACGGCCTGGTGTGAAGTCAAGGGCCTCGATCCAGGCTCGTTCCCTCTGCAGGATATTTTGGGTTTCCTGCAGAGCTTATTCGACGGTCGGTCGTGCTGCATCCACTTTGGGGGTGTTTGCAGCAGCCATTACAGTGAGCCATGACGGCCTGGGTCGCTTCACAGCCAGGAGCCATCCGTTGGTGAAGTGCTTCCTGCGAGGAGCCTTCCGGTTGAGGCCCCCTACTCGGCGCCTGGTTGCCCAGTGGGACCTCCAGACGGTGCTGGACGGCTTATTGGGTCCACCTTTCGAGCCCTTTGGTCAGGCTGATTTGGGGATTTGTCTGTAAAGACGGCGCTCCTCACAGGTGACCTGTGTGCCCTGTCTGTGCTCACAGGATCTGTGAGGCCATCCACAGGGGCGATGGAGGGCGATCCCCAGTGGGCTTGAGGGCACACTCCTCTAGGGGCATCGCAGCCGCGACAGCTCTTTTTAGGGGTGTCTCGGTGGATGCCGTCTGTCTTGCCGCTTCCTGGTCCTCCGCCTCGACTTTTGTGCAGTCATATCTGTGGATATCTGTGGATATGACTGCATATCTGTGGATATGACTGTTACGGCCAGTTCCGTGTCACATTCTGTACTTGATGCACGGTTGGGGGTCCCTCCGTCTAGGGCAGGTCCTGTGTGACGCCGTCTTCGCAGTCCCATGAGTGTCTACCCGGTGGATGGCGCTCAACCGGGGGTACTGCTATGGGAGTTTCTGCTTTCAGCGGGTTCACCACAGCTGGGAGTACATCTCATCCCTACGGCCTTTGCCTAAGTTTTTAACCAATAGCGAAGCCCATTAGAGGGCGGAGCACGTACGAAATAGAAATAGAGGTTACCTGGTGTAACCCCAGTTCTATGATTATGTGTGAGGCCCTCTAACTCCCAGCCCCAGCTGGCCCTGGTTGCGGTTGCTGAGTTTTCAAGGGAAATGAGCAATGCGCATACTGGGGCTTTATAGGGGAGGGTGCTACCCCCGACGGGGCGGTGAGCGCATGGACTTTTTCTCAGGTGCCGAGGCAGAGCCTCCAGGGGATAAACCAATAGCAAAGCCGGTTAGAGGGCCTCGCACGTACTCAAAGAACTGGGGTTACACCACGTAACCTCTATTTCTCAGGCGCGGTTGGAGATACTGAGATGGGGGTGGTATTATGCAATGAGTCCGCTATCTACGTAAGAGTAGGACCCAAATCTAAAACGGCTTGTTGGTTCACATGTTTTCTGACATAGGCAGAACACAAAAAAATGACTGGGTGGTCTTATTTCACATTTTGTGTGTTGGCAGGCATCCCAGATACCTAAAAGTATGTGCACAAACACTGAAAAGGTGTCCCCTTTAAATCAGACCATGTGAAACAATGCATTGTGTTTAGATAGCACATCAAAAAGTTTGACTCTGCAGCAACATATGAAACTCATCCATGATAAAAATGTGGCTCTCAATTAGTTCCATGCTCTTGAAATATTGCAGTGCTAGGCCTCATTTTTGGACCTTTTACATGCTGTACCCTACTTGAGAGCTGGTATCTTGTGGGAATTATCACCAGAATCTGTTTGAATCTGTGCACTTTCAGGGGATAAATACCTGAGATGTTTACGGTGTATGTGCATTCACATACTGAAGATTATTGTAAGTACTGAAACACAGGCGACTTCTCCAAACCTCATTAACTAGATATTAGATAGACAGATATAGTCTGACCTTAAAATGCAGATATTTCAGTAATAAAACTGGATCAACTTTTCAGTTCTTTTTCATGCCAGTTTTCAGTACAGCTGCGTGGCAAAATATTTTTTACATTAAAGCTGAAGTAGGAAATTTCAACATACACAATGCAAAACCTTCCACCTCTCTCTCTGCTGCCTAGTATCACTCTGCTAAGCCCCTCCCACCAGATGACTAGGTAAGAAACTGATCCTTTGTAACACCACTGTACAACCATTTTTCTGTAGTTCCAACAAAGTGATACCTCTTCTCTTTAGCTGATCGACTCTTGTCAATTTCACCAGCTGTTTGTACAGAGTCGCTGTGATTGGCTAGTTACGTGCTGATTGGTTGTTTGATTCAGACCGGGTCTAGTTTTTAAAAAACTAAATACAAAAGGGAGGGGCGCTCACAGACACACATTGTTTTAAAGGAACCCTTCAATAACATATTGTTAGTGACATGCAATGGTCAGAATTATAATGAAATAATATTTCCTACTGCAGCTTTAAGGGAAGGAAGCAGAGTGCAGAGCCTGTAAGCGTATACTCTGCGTATAGTCTGCTATCTGTTCAACAGGTGGCTTTATCAGGCATGTACGTCAGTCCCAATCAGATCATTAGAATAAACTTTTATTTAATTTTAGGATCAAATCGAATTTTGTTTACTGCGGGTAAAGTGAGAAAGTAATAGAAAACCCAACCATCAAAACAACTTACGTTTCTTTGAGAGGTTTTGGTTGATATCTGGTGACTGTGAAGGCCATAGCATGCGATTAATTCATAATCATCTTCATACTCATCATGGCTTTGAGCGATACGTCGTGCCCTTTGATCCCTCTTTCACAGTGACTTAAATCTTTTTCTCTTGCCATCATGATTCATAATTTTTCCATGACAGAGCATGATAGGTTGGTAATTAAGTGTATCATGCAGTACACTTTTTTTCAAATAACATGACTATTACAATTCATAATTTCATTTGAACATCAAGTAGAATACACTGTATGCATGTTTGTTCACGTTTCAGAACTTTACAAAGAGAAATTCCTCCTTAAAGAAAGTGTGGAATCAACATGTATGGCCTTTTCTTTCTTTCTTTCTCATCACTTGATCAATCAGGGTGGTTGTAAAACTGCATATGTACACTGAGTGAATCTGCTATCCCAAGAGGATACCCAGAGAGGACAATGTAGATTGGGAATGTCCTGGGAAAACTGGGAGGTTTGGCAAGAACTGTATGTCAGCGGTACCACAAGCACCTCATTCTTGCTTTGTGGAGCTTGATGTGCGCAGCGTTCAATGAAAGCCATGCCACAAAACTAATAATGAAATCTGGTGGTTTTGTTGGAAAATGCAGCAATTCAACTAGCTTCTAAGAAGAAAAATGAAAACCTTCTGGAGTCATCCACTGGTTCAAGTTTCTCCTCACTCAGCCCATCCTGGAAGTAGTCCACACAGTCCACATTGTTTCACATTTCCACTTGTTATGACTACAGTTAGACAACTTTGACCATGTACCCTTTTATGAAGGTATTATTGGAGCAAAACATCTGAGCACCTGTGCAGTGGAATTTGTAGTTGTAGAAAATTTGAGCAAAATATCTGAGTGCAGTGGAATTTGCAAGTTGCCCTTTCCAATATGGCGGTGACGTTGGCGTACGATCCAGTGGCCAATGCGGCGTCTACATTGTTGGCATCCATGACGTTGCATTACTGCCACCTGCAGGTGACTCCTGGCCTCAAGGCTACAAGTACACAAATCACTTTTGCCCCATATATCACTGAGCTATGTGGTGCAAAAGGAACTTGTAACTTGTGAGCGACAAAACAGCATTTGAGACTCGTAGCNGCAGATTCAAGCAGTTGTAGTTATTGACTTGTGTTTGTGATATATAGCCCATAAAAAATATATATATTTGTGAGAAAATATTCTACAGGTGTGCAACTCTCAATGCACAAATTCACATACTGATTTGCAGATGTGCAAATTTTGTTCATGACTTCACATTTTTTGATACGGGTGTGTGAATGTGTTTTGCACCATGTTTATTGCAGCAACTTTAGCAAAAGTGTGAGCGTATGAGTTTCTTAATTTGTGATTCGTAGCATAGGATTTGTGCACCTGCAATTAAGAATTTGAAAAGGTGTAACTGCTGTGTTGTGTTTGTGGAAGAGAAAAAAAAAAATCTCTGTGACTTCAAATTTACTGTTACACATGTACTATTTTCTACAACTTCAAATTCCACTGCACAGGTGCTCATATGTTTTGCTCCAATAATACCTTCATACCCTTTACTGCTTTTATTTCTGAATGCAGCATGAATCAAGCTTGGGTACCTGGGTGGACGTTTTCACACTGCTCATGAACCTATTCTTTCTTCATTTATTTATCTTTCTCTTCATTGGTCTACCTCCCTCTCCTAGAGCCCAATGAAGGCCAGAACACATCCACCACATAGACTCGATCTTCCCCAGGCCAATACTTCCTTCTCCTTTTAGCCCATGTGCCTCATTTTCCCCTCATCCATCTTTCTTCCAAATGTTGTACTTTTGTTTATGTCCCTATCTCTCTTGTCTCTCTTCCTCTGTACTTTTTTTTTACCTCTTCTGATTCTTTTCATCTTTTTTCTTGTTCCAGTCTTTTACTCCAGCTTCTCCTAATCGCCCTCTCTCTTCCTTTGTTTATTCTCCCCCTCCTCTTCTCTCCATCTCAACACTTTCTTCCCTTTTCTTCTCTACCTTTTCTTTTCTAACAAACACCTTCCTGTTTGTCTTCCTCTCACCTTTCTACCTTAGAGCCTGGCTCACAAGTTTGATCCCGTGACCCTCCGTGGCCTCCTCTGAGATGGGTCCAGTTGGCGACACTCAGAGAGCCATAACCCCCACCCCTGTCTCCTCCATCTGCCAGCCCTCTCTGTCCGTCTTGTTTTGCTGCAGTTGCCCTGGCTCCTCCAGCTCTTTTCATGCTCTTTGATCCATCAAAGCCAGAAGAAGCATAGCTAATGGATAATGCACAGCTCTCTCCTCTCGACGCATGTCTTAAGAGCTGTGGGCTCCAAGAGGGATAACTAGGGGGAGAGGTAGCTGCCTTGGTATGTTATTAGTGTGAGGAATGGGTATGTGAGGACAATGTTTGTGAGAGCCTGCGATGGTGTGTTTGAGAGTGATTCAGTGTGTGAATACAGTATATGATAGATAAAAAAACAAGGTATATTTATTATGTCATTTATGGTTTTTCTTCTGTGTGCAAAATATTGCAGTGTCCTGTTAATGTTGACAGTATACATGACTTATACATTGATATAATATTGCCATAGAGACTTAAGGACAACACATAGCAGTTACATATGACCTACACACATGCAACCTGTAATGATCTGTTCGAATTCGAAATTCCTGCTGTAGAAGCACAATATGTCGTGCCTTGGTCTCCAGCATGGGTTTTCCTAAAAAACATGGCTTGCCCCATTTGTGCCACCTTACAACTTGCTGCTGTAGATTTCTTTCCCTAAGGTTTGTGTAGGGAACGCTATGTGACCAAATCACGATGTAGCTAACCCACTGCATGCCCTCTGCAAGGAAAAATCATGGAAAAAGATAAGGCTAATTGCGCTGCCTTACAGTGACATTAGATTATCACTAAGGGAGGCAGTCGAAGCACCGTGAATTGAAGAAACGTTAATTCCATAACAACATAACTCAAATGAGTTAGAATAGGTAGAATTTGCTCAAACCTTTCCCCTTACTTGTGACAGCTACCTGCTACCGTACCTTGACTACTTCTTCTGTCAAGGTTCTGTATGTATGGCACATCTGGTGTGTGTTATATGGGCATCAAATGAGATGAGAGAAGGTACTAAGATGTGACAGTCACTACATCTGTGAGCAAAGTAAAGTGTTGCAAGCCGTCCAGATCCTGATCATACCGTATGCGCTTCTTGGTTACATATAAACGCATCACTCCTTTGATGGTTAGCCTTGGGCATAATAGTCTCACCATTCCATAAGCTTGCTTGGGAGAGCCAACCAGAAGCACTGATGAAAGCTGCAGTGAATCAGCAGTGAAAGCCGATGCCGGCCACGACCTTGTGAGCTTTCATCATCACCATCAGTGAGAGAGCTAGAGAAGAATACAGGGGGCCTTAACGGGCCAATAAGACCGCAGAGGGCAATTTTGTCTCTGATTGCAAGAACAATGGGGATGCTACAGGTACGTCAGCATCAATGACTGAAGATGAAGTTTCAGCATGAAGTAACATTAACGTTATTGAGTGCCGATGAAAATTATTCTAAAAAGGAGGAAAATTAGTAACAGGGATAAAAAGTAACAAGAGATGTTTTCAAATTTAAGTGTGTTGGGACTGAGGGTTGACAATCACATGCTCCATTTTTGGCGTTCACATGCATCCACCTGTTGACTAAAGCCCTTATGGTTAACGTGGGTGAAAAGCACTACCATTGCTCTTGCTCTGTATAACATTTTGTGTTTCAAGCCTGCTTAGAGGGGCTATGGGAACAATTTGGTTCTCACAACATGATAGAAATCTAGACTAGAATGTCACACAAAGACAAATCGTTTGGAAAGCTGTTTGTCATGTGGGTTATATGCAGGCTTGGGGAGGGTTTCTGTTATAGCCACCACTGTACAGTTTATCACACCCTTGCAATTAAGTATTTCAGTTTTAAGTCCTAGCTACAGAAGTATAGCAGTTACTATACTTACTATACTATAGCAGTAACTCTGAAGTTACAGAGTTGAATATGAACACAATCACAAAATCTTGTGGGAACTCCCATGGAAACAGCTGAACTTTAAGTTAAGACTAACTTTTTCATGTATGTCTGGCAGTCAAATAAGCAGATGGTCTCTCTTTTGTTCAAACCTGCAGGACTAATTTTATGACAGCTTTGAGACTTACCTGGCTTAGCTTTATAACTATCCTTCAAATGGACCCCACATGCCTCTTAATCATGACAAGGTGGACTTCCTGAAAAAAACAGAAAGCACCCAGCCCAACACGACGGGACTTCAAGGCCACGGCTAAGCAAAAACAGCACCTGCGAAACACTTCTATCCTCTGGACTTAGGACTCCCATATCACACCTTGAGTGCTTTTCTGTATATAAGGCCAGCTAACAACATCTGTGTTTTCTTTCATGTTTCCCTCTCTCGCCCTATTCTCACGGGACCAGTATTACCAGGGACCTCATGTGATTTAGAAATGACCCCCCCATGTCTGCGTTTCGCATTTTGGTGCATTCACATAGGATAAGCAAAGTCTGTATTTTATTCAATTTTACTGACATTATATTTAGAATATGATATCAAGGCTCTGTGTAACTACCACTTCCTGAACGACGAGAGCTTCTAGGAATTAAAACAGGCGTTGTACGCGCGAAGAGGCACTCAGTTTAATTGCTGAGTGGGGTGAACCACGTTACCAAAAGCAATTTGATCAAATGGTGCACAACCACACCGTTTGGGAAAATATTCACAAAGACCTCTTGCTCCCGTGCCCGTCTGTACAGGAATATGGATGCTGTCAAAACTTTCATTTGTAACTGCCAACACAGCCTCCATAGTTCTCGACCAGAAAAGAGGCAGAAAAAAGGCGCACAGGACTAAAATTATCACAGGACCTCTGTGTTTGGTGAAATATGGTAGGTAATTTGTGGTGGAATTTTTATTTTACAAATCACAGACGACCTCCCAATTATCACAAATCACTAGAGGTCCCCAGGTAATACTAGCCCCGTGCGAATACGGCTTTAGTCTCTTGTTCCCACACTTTGTTTTGACCCCAAAAGGAAAGCTGGGGGTTTCTGTCTCTAGCTGTTTTATTTTCGCTCCAAGCAGCGGAGAGGGAGGCCAAAGAAATCACAGGTCACATGGGTCCCTGTGGTAGAGCTTTAACGACCAAGTGGGATGCAATTCCCTGTTATGGAGCTGGGGATCAACAGCTAAGTTACGCAGATGGAAATCACAAACAGGAATACACACATGTTGCACATGTACAGTACATGTAGAAGGCTGAAGCACAGACACACAGTTCACCAAAGCACTGTTCTCATCCACCCATCGTTACCCTCCTCCCAAGACAAACACGGGCTGAAAGCTCCAAGCCGGACAAAAATAAAGGAGGGGAAATAAACAAAGCAGGAAGACATGGGTCGGGATCAACAATGGAAAAATCTCCTGGGAACCAACACAGGGCATTATTACAGATCTTCAGTCCTTCCCTCCCTGTCTGCCCTCTGCGGTGGAGCTTCCCTCTGTCGTTCATCCTGTCCATAAGAAGGCACAGATTCCCGAAAGCACACTGTCCCCTCCTCTTACTATATTTGCAGCACAGTGTTTACCATATACCATAAAAATGCATTCACATTCTTCAGACAGACATTGTGCATTGTCAACAGTTGCTTTAGGGCCCATCACCCTCTGCAGTTCATCACAACTCACAAAGAAGTCTTTACTGCCTTCCTATGATTTGTCTTCTCACCCTGAGGAGGTGAATTTAGACTGACGGGACACAAAACAGGAATGAGTCATTAGTCACAGGTGCACTGGTGGGCCCCTACAGGAAAGTTTTTTAGTAAGATCCATATCAATAGATAGCTAAAGTGTTGATCGGTTGCCACAGACTTTGTGATCTTACTTCCTTCCAGGATTTCTACACGTTTCCTCTGACTTCAGCTTTACATCAAAGTTTTAACTTTTTCTTTCATAATGTGAAATTCCCCGAAATTAAATTAAACTTACAGTGACAGTGGATATCACTAAAATCTGTGACTCATGTCCTGAACCAGTGTGGGTTTCAATATTTAAGATCCAAGGCAACACAGATATCCAAACGGTCTCTTCCTGTTAGGTTCAAGACAGGCCAAATCCAGAGGCCAATTAGTTCGACTTATGCCCCTGCTGGCACACACACACACAAGCAGAGTCCGAACTTGGCTAACTTAGCTGTCATGCTTATGGTTTTAACTCTAATCAACATTGATCACTTACTTGTTCAGTTCACACGCACGCACACGTACGCACACGTGCACTCACACACACACACACACACACACACACACACACAGCTTGAACCCAGCCTATCTCAGCAATTACCAGTGCTGTCTGTGATAAAGTGGTGACTCCTTTAGTCAGGAGAGTCAGTCCCAGTCTCTGTAATGTTAAACCATACAGATGACTCACACTGACTCCATGGGTAAACTGAGTGCAGGGTCTGCAGGAGAGAAACGAGGCCTGGGCTCAAGGCCACAGAACTCTAACCAGAGATTACTCACTATGATGCAGAAAGTTGCTTACAGTAAAGAGTTTGAAGGAAAATTTTGATACCTAAACTTTTTGTTTTTTGCTTTGGTGTGAGTCTTACAGCCTTGGCACTGAAAACCACTAAAACTAAGTGGCTGGCTGAAATGTTTTAACAGCAATGAGGGCAACGAGTGACATGTTCCTATAGTAACATCACTGCAACAAGCAAGAAGAGATTTGACAAAGAAGTTTCCATTTGACAGGAAGTCTGCAGGGTGGGGGTGGGGTGGGGTGGGGGTGGGGGGGTGTTGGGTCAGCTGTGATGTTGGGAAAATATGGACTACAAACATAGTGCACTTTTTCTCCAGCCAGTACTCCATCATTCCATCTCCTCATCACTTCCTTTGTTCTGTTTCTGTTGGCCAGAAATAAAAATCAAATGTAAGTACCATGGCCTTGAGGAAAATGGCACCAGTAAAGAAAGAACGGGGTTTAAACAGCATCTAAGAAAGAAAACATCCTTCTCAAACTGTTTCCTCTACTGTATCGCTGCTGCTCTGTCATCTAGAACGCATTTTCTTTACTAAAAATAAAGTGGGGCTGGGGAGAAGGACTCCAACCACAACTGTGTTGATGAAAGACTTTAATGTTGCTCTTCCTCTCTTCCCTGACATGACAGGACAGTGACTGGTGAACAACGCAACCAAGGAGGCAACATAATTAGAATGGTTGAATAAACAATGCAAATACCTAGTTACAACTGCATTCAGGTCAGAAACTGGAAACCAATCTAAAAGCATCTACCTGCAGCTATGGAAGCTGAAGTAGCCTTGCAATCCTATCACATCCAAAAAGTTGTAATTCATTTGTTTATGGATTTGGGTTATATGAAATTAATCAAATGAAAGTATTGTGCCCTGTACAGTAAAGATAATACTGTGTAGTTTTCATATTAAAATTGCAAGAGCCACGATTTTACCTACAACTTACATAAGTAACAGCGTCTTAACAAGTAACAAGCTGAAGATGAAAGTTTAAGCCGACAAAATCCATTTTTCTTCACAGTCAGCCAATCACCAGTCAAATTTGTCACCGAGCTTACAGCAACGCCAGCCGAGTGGAGACATAAATAGAACCCTGGTGAGAAGAAGATGGCTTACAGATGACAGAGGGCAGACCTCCAGATGTGTGTGTGCACATAAACACATACAAACATGGTGAATGCGCTCACGGAGCAGGGTAGAGTTATAGGTAATAACTTCCAAATGTGAATGACGTGCAAGTGAGGAAACACCTTGAACTAATAACTCTTGTACCACAGGTAAGAAAAGCTGTAAGCACTTGCTATAGAAAGAAGGCTACAGCTAATCAGCTAGGCAGAGAGACAGCTGGGATCTGTTATTTACATCATTAAATGGGCCATGTCTCTATCGTCACAAAATCAGTATGCATTTGAGAATTCACAGTATTACAGATGGATGCCATCCCAGCTCCATCCTGCCTCAGATCTCCCCCTACATACGAGGTCAGATAACAGCTGAGATGGACCCCCACGCCCTGCCTTATCTGACCTCTCCCTTCCTGGGGAGCAGCGATGGATATCGCTGTCTGACAACCAGTCAACAACCACACATCACACAGTTACAGTAAGGACATCAAACCACATCCTGCTCCTTTCTGTATTCAATAATGAATTACCGTAAGTTTATCCAGCATTTCAGTAGAACAACAATAAATCTGTTATTTTTCATTATTTGCTGTTTCACAATCTGCTGGCTCTGTAGCCTTTTAGTGACTCAACATTTCTGGTGCCATTTAAAATATTTGCTGCAAACTAGGGAATGCAAATATATACACTCAGGGAGTAACATTTTCTCTTCAGTCCTTTTTGTCATTTTGGGAAATATTCTTATTGGCTTTCTTGCCAAGAGTTAGAAGAGATGATCGATACCACTCTCACGTCTGTACGCTAAATATGAAGCTACCGCCAGCAGCCAGTTAGCTTACTGTAGCTTAGCTTAAAAACTGGAAACAGCTAGCCCAGCACCGTCCAAAAGTAACAAAATACACCCACCAGCACCTCTAAAGCTCACTAAGTTATATCTTGTTTCCTATATAAACCAAAGAGTAAAAACGACATGCTTTGGTGTTACCCTTGGACAGAGCCAGGCTAGCTGTTTATGCTAAGCTAAGCTAATCGGCTGTAGCTTCTTATTTAGCGTACAGACATCAGAGTAGTATCGAGCTTCTCTCTAACTCTCTGTAACAAAGTAAAGAAGTATATTTTTCAAAATGTTACTCTATTATAATGAAACATACAGAAGGCAGTATGTCCTACATTAGAAGCATTAGAAGATAAAAAATCCTGTATATCAAACATACAAAGAATAACATGCCCAGAAGCTAACCAACATGTAAACTCCAAGCAAGGATAAAAGACAAGCCAAATCCCTTTTGACTTTTTTATTGCGTGTGCTGTTTCAGAGTCCTCCTTTCATCTGTGAACTCATCCTCAGGGTTCTCCTCTCCTCAGATAAAAGACAGAACGATGGTCTTTGCCGCATGCCTTCGCCCTTGGCTTTCTGTCTCTTGCCTGCTGCCTGCCTCAGCCTCCACCCCCTCTTCGTCACTTTGGCCATGGCTGGCATTCTCCCTCTCTGCATCCCTCTGTCTATTCATTATACCATCCCTCCATCAATGAGCCTTTCACAGAGGCAGAAGTGTGGGGTTTGAGCAAGGCTTGCAGCGCCTTCTGAGGAATGCAACTGAGCAGCCTTCATATTAGCAGAGATCTCGAGACTGCTGCCCTCAGAGAGCCACTGTCATTGTGTCTCATCACACCTCACTTGCATATAAAACATGCCTACTACACAACTCAGATAAGCATTTCTATCTTTCTATCTTCCATGAAGCAAGATTAGTGGGTCAGCATTTGAGCTCAACATTGAATCAGTGGGGTTATGGTGGTGGCTGTTGATGACTGCACATTTAACTGCTCCAGAGCACGCTATGTGCAACTGTTCACACTGTCGATTTCAAATTTAAATTTCTCATATTTATTTAGTTTTTCTTATAATAGAACCATAAATGTCTCCTTCCCATAGTTACCACTTGTGCTGTCTACTTAATGTGTTGTACAGCATTAGGTTTACATCACCCCTAAGAGTCCATGTGAGTGCATTTCATTTGGTGGAGCTTTACAGTAGGGTCAGGTTTCCATCTAAAGGTTGCGCACATTTTAACCAAATTTACAGAAAACCTGCTAAAAATAATGCAAATTAATATGTGTTTCTATTCACCAGTTTTTTAATGTGCATATTGAAAATGTGCATAAACAGAAAGTGCACCTTTATGGTGGATGGAAACGTGGAAATCAGCTGTGATAAAAGTGTATTTTCTGTTGTAGAGCTGACAAACTCTGCCAGCTGATCCCAGCAAGTTCAATAGTGTCTATGAGTGTATCCTAGCTGATTCTTCTGTTTATTTGGGACCGTGCTCAGGAGGGGCGGATGTGATGCGGAGCCTTACCTTGGCCTCGCACTTCCTGTGGGTGGTTGTCTTGCATACTAAGAGGAATGAGTGTAGGGAAGGAGGGAGGGAAGAAAAGAAAGAAGACAAAATGAGTATTGTCATAGCTGCATTTTCCAGTTCTAAAGAACTAACTTTTTTGCATGCTGATATAACTTTACATCAGCATGCAAAATTAGTAGTTTTGTTGTAATGATGTCAACCTGCTCTCTGATGTCTATGCACCTGTAATCTTCATTTGATTTTATTACATGTCAAGTTCTAGAGCACAACCCGAGTAAAAACCTTGATATCATGCTGCTGTACTACCTTACAATTCATCTCTCCATCCTAAGCCTTATATTCTAAAAGGGAAACACACCGAGATTATGACACATGTCAAAACACCAGGGTCTATTTTTTTTTGCATGCGGGCACATCAGGATATGCAACTGCCCTATTTTACGTCAATGCGTGATAACACTCTATAAAAACAGTTATTTTGTCTCATTCGCTCCCCAGGTTTGGCACCTGTACCCGGTGTAGGCCACAGGGGTCAAATGATACTACAGCTGGTGTGTGCTGCCCTTGATTCCTTCATAAGTGACACATCCTACACCCTGCTGACATTGCTTACCATGTTGGTCCTGGTCCTTCAGAGTCACTTAGAGTGACCACACTGTAACACTATTAACAACACATGATGCTGCTTGCAACATTTACCTCTGCAGAAGGAGCCGACGCTGTCAACGTTCTGGCGACACACGCTGCACTGCCGCTTCTTCTTGAAGGTCTTTTCCTTGAATACGTGGGGCTCTCCCTTCCCCCCCTGCACACAGACACACACCAGGGAAAATTAGATTAACACTCAGTTAGAAACAGTTCCAGACTACTCTCAGAAACAATGCAAGAATCCTTGTTTGAACTTCAGTTTGATGTTGTCTGTTAACCCTCGAGACACGTCCAGCTGACAGCATGAAAACAAGACGCACAAAGACATCGGACCCATTTCACAAAAAGACAGAAGAAAACAGTAAAGGCTTGTGAGTTAGTGGACTGTAATAATGACTGTCAGCTTCAACATGTGTGTAAACAGACCAGGGTGCATTGTGTGTATGAATGTATGTACAAATACACAACTATGGCTACATCCATTCTCTACTCCCTTCGCCTCTTCAGCTTCTGTTCTGGTTGTGTAACTCTCTTCCAGTAATCCTTGTGGTCCCCGCCCAAACCCCACTATAATCCTTGTGTGTGTGTGTGTGTGTGTGTGTGTGTGTGTGTGTGTGTGTGTGTGTGTGTGTGTGTGTGTGAGCGTGCGTGTTTGTGTGTGTGTGTGTGAGAGAGGGAGGGGGGGGGAGGGGGGGGAAAGCGAAAGAGATCGCGTTTGAGCTCCAGATGGCCCAATGCCTCAAAATCTCTATTAGCGTTGTGCGTGTGTGTGTACATGTGTGTGTGTGTGTGTGTGTGTGTGTGTGTGTGTGTGTGTGTGTGTGTATGTGGTAGCGATTCCTGCCCAGCGCCTCTTTGTTTCCCAACATGGGATCAGGTCTGCAGATGACTGGGCCTAACGTGACTCCGTGGAGGCTTTGAACATGAGAACACCAACAACCATGGGCTAAGTATCTGGAAACTGGCAGATATCCAGTCAAAAGCGTAGGACTCGGGGCAGAAAGTGTTTCTCTGTTGTCTCATCTGACAGCAAATACTAGTGCAAAAACACTCACCATCACCATCATCATGAGAAGACAGGTACATGTAAGAAAACCGTCATGCTGCTAAGGCTACTCAGCGACCATGTTTCCATAGACTTGGATAATTAAACTGATACAAACACACAGAGAGCTTTGTGTTTCCTCTCTGTGTGCCTTTCCTCCTTGCTAACAAAGAAAGGAGGCTGTTTGCACACTTTTTCCATCATCCTGCTGCTCTGACTCTGTACTGGGGACCGGACAGTGTTTGGACAGCTGCCTGCTAGGCATCACCCTCTGCCAGCAGTGTTCAGCAGCTGCTGGCCAGCTTCACTACAAGTGGACTACGACCGCAGCACCCTAGATGCTGGAGGTGGACCGGGTGGGTGGCTCAGGGGCTGATGGTGGGCTGATGTCATATGGTGTGGTCCCTCTCTAAAACTTTAGTCATTACATTTGGACAATGTATATTTCTTATGTTGAGTATGACTTGGCCTATTCTCATTTATACTTTTCTCACAGTAACAAACCCAAATCCACAAAGACTTCATTAAATCTTCATGTTAACTTATCTTAACTTGATCCTGTTTTGATGAATCCGTGATCTGGCTCTCCTTCCTTGCTCCAAGTCCACCCTTTCCTGAACCCCAAACATAACAAATGCTCCTTCGCCTCATGACCAATTTAACTACCTCATGTATTCCTTGCTCATTAGCTCTGCCGTGACATTTATGCCTACAGACCAAGCATATTAGATATTAGAATTTGACACACACAGTCATAAAGAACACCAAACTTCCTCGTGTGTGTATTTGCAGTTTCAGTCTATATAGTATGCCCTCATTCTCTTCTATGAACTTGTGCAATAATCTTGAGAAGTGTGTGTGTGTGTTTGCAGGGCCCACAGTGAGTTTAAAAAAGCAACCAGTTGCTGTCAGCTAAACTGCAGTGGTGATGTGGGCTGAGAGGTAAACACATACGTAGAAGAGGGGCAGGCAGCATTCTTCCTCTTTCAGACACAATCAAGACCACTATAGAGTCCCACCACAGGCAGTCATGGTCACACAGTGGTACAAGGATGCTACTCAATGCTGGAGAAAGACTGACACAAATATAAGCTGCTACACCCATGGCAAGTAGATGAAACCACTATATATTTCATGCAACTGACAATAATTGGTGCGCTTAAGGTGCTGACCATGAACTGCAATATCCCTGATTTTTCTTCCAGCCAGGGAAGCAAACACCCCCAGGTTTGATCTCTACAATAACATGTCAAGAGAAAATATGCTGTATAAACATATACATCATTTCAACATCACACTGCTGTCGCAAAGGGCAATAAAATATGAAAACCTACACATCTTATCTTTAAGGAAAAGACTGTTCTGTAGCCCTTTGTCGAAAAATAGGTACATTTTAACATTCACATTAAAGCACAGTTAAGTATTTAACTAGGTTAACTACCAAATCTATGGAAACACCCAACTCTGCTCAACTTGGGGGTCCAGCAAAGGAAACCACAGTGAGGAGGTTTACAACTTGGAGGAGGATCACGACAGAAGAAGCAGCAAACAGCTGGTAGACTCTGAGTGTATAAACACTAAGAACAACCTGTGATGCTGAGCCCGGTCCCCAGGACAGTAATTACTGTCAACACTGTAATGGATAAAAAACACCTTCCTCTGCTAAAACATGTGTTATTCGGTAGTTATTCACATCTGCTGCCTGAGAGAAAAGAGCTGAAAACACAGAAATGTTCAAAATAAGAAAACACTGATTTGTCTACTAAACAGGAAATGCACTGTAGATGCACATATCTACCACAGAGGTTAACCAAATCTGCCATCACAGACAAACAGTGATGGACAAATCCTCACAAGCATACAGTACATGTGACCATCCACCAGCTGGGACCTGCCCAAACTTCAACAGAAGTGACACTAGTTGTGAGAAGCTACCTGACACTTCAGGAAGAAAATGTCCACACACACACAAAGACTCACTCACGTGCAGATGTGTATCCCTGCAGACAGTCAGTGGAAACAGACAGTCTCCCCCCTTCCTCTTCTCGTCCCTGCATGTGTCTCCTTGTGTGCCAGGACAGACCCCACCTCCTCTACAACATCTGCTGTGCACAAGAAGGTCCTTTTTCTAATATTTTTAGCCTTCTGGCAGAAAAAGGAGCCAGAATTTTCTGGAGTCAAAGAGATACTTTCTAACCAGAAACCCCTCCCCTTCCTCGCTGCATGCCTGCCAGCCGTCACAGAACAGTAGCTTGATTGAATGAAGGAGCAGTTGGACACTTATACAAGAGATGCTGCACACACAGACAGAGACTTATGCATACAAATGTAAAAACAAATACACAGAAATAGAGCCATTGGTGCACACACACATCCCTGGAAACTCTCTGCTCCTTCCCGATTTCTTTCCAAAAAATAGTCTTGATATTTAGACAATGATGGGCATTGTATGGGGGTGGTACATTACTGATTGGACTGGACACTGTGACCTCAGCTTCAGCTGCAGATGGTCAGTGAGGGCACGCATGGAGAGTACCCTCGAGGGGAAAGTCTGCTTGTTGATTTTGTCATTAGAAGAACTCATAATGGACTCTTAGATCTTTAGATCAGTATTTTCAGGCCAAGTGCAGTCACTTTGCTCCTTTTTAACTCCACACTCCTAGATTTTTTCATTTTCAAACTTCTTCTCAAACAATTTCTTGTCTTGTCTGACTAAAGACCGGGTCACACCAGGAAGTGGCTGTTGAAGAAAACTTCTCCAGGTCAATCTACACTGATGAATGAAGGAAATTAAACTCCTTTCTGGAATATATATATATATATATATATATGTAATATGTGTATATAATAATCTATATCAGAGGAGATTTTAGTACAGGAAGCACAAATAGGTACAGTACCAATACCTTCCTCTCAGCTTTATATATTACCAAACTCCCCTCTGGTATTTATTCTCAGGACTGTACATTAGTTCATTCAACAAAAAGTTACTGATGGGGAAAAAGCTCTCCTCTCAGTTGCTAATGGGACAATGATTTCACACAGGTTATTGAAGAAGTATTTGTAACAGCCCAGAACTTAAAGATATTTAGTTTGCCATCATATAAGACAAAGAAAAGTAGCAAATCCTCACATTGATGAAGCTGGAACCAATGAATGTTGGACATTTTTGCTTTGAAAATGACTTAATGATTAATCAATTATCAAAATATTTGCAGATTCATTTTCTGTCAGTAGAATAACCAATTAAATCAATAGAGGTGAACTGTTTGCATCTGGTGTGCAAATGGTGTGAGTGCAAAGCAGGTTTTTCCGTTAACAATCAAATGCTTAGTCTACTGCAATAAAATTCTTAGGTCCTTAAAGGTACTATATGCAGTTTTCAGAAAGCCCTTGTCATTAATGACACCTGGTGTCCATAAAGTGAACTGCAGTCAGCATCCTGCTGCATCCTGGGCATCGGCCGAAACAGTGATTGGACGTGACATACACAACACTGAACATGATTCACCATCACATTTAGAATAACGTAACTATCTGTAATGTGGGCAAGGCATTCAGGAGCGCGAATAACGTCACATCCTTTGGATTTTCCTGAAAAATCCGTCCAGAGTCCTTTACATTGAGATCAGTCCACAGGCTGCTATAGGCAACCGAGAGAGTTGGGGAAGGTCTCATTTTTTAAGTTACATTACTGTCCGTTCAGACACAGGCAATACAAAGTGATTAATACATATAAAATATTACATATAGTACCTTTAAAGGAATTCACAGACTTGACCCTCAGTTCAGTGGAAATGTCCTGAATCTCCTTTTTGTGACAAGAAAGTTTAATGTCCATCTGAAATGGACAACAACCCAAAACTGTTCATTTTATAACGGCTGCTCATTACAGTATGTTTTCTGCACTACAACACACAGTCATTCAGTGGTGTGTTTGTGACTTTTTGTGTACTTAAATCCCACCCCCCATTGAGAGTATCTCACATGGGGAACAGTATATGGGGTCCTGCATGTGTGTTAATACCTCCAGTATACTGAGTACAACAACAGTATTGTACTGCTGGTTACTGGGTGTCTCCAGTGGAGCACCTCAGGGTCTAAGTGCCTTGCTCAGAGGCAGCAGTGTTTGTTGGAGGAGAATAAGAAGGAGCATTACTTAGTTGAATGTCCTGCCCAGGTTCTCCCAGAAAGTCTGATCTTTTCATCACAAGCTTTGTTTCCAGTCTAATCAAAATGCGGCTGACCACTGCTTATCTGCATTATGCAATATGGTTCACACAGGAGGAACCTCACACTGCTATCAGCAAAGGAAAGGCTGGAGAGGTTGGACAATGTTATCTTGTTGTTCATTCGTAGCTGTTCCTAATGTTGCAAAGCAGGCTAGGAACTCTGACAACACTGACCGATGTATGAAACACACTGCAGTCATTAATCAGTGTTGGCAGGCACACACGCGCGCACGCACACACACACACACACACCTACAGTATGACGTTGTGTGATCATGCACACACCACAGACCTTTGTTCACAGCATCCTTTTAGTAATCTTAATGTGCCCTTACACACACGCACGCACAGCTCGTCATCACAACCTGACAAACCTGGAAGCAACAAACTGTGATCACTCTCGTGTAATTTAATTCTACTTTTCTTCAACAAGGCACCAGTTTTTGACTATTTGGCCACATTTGATATTGGATCAGATAGTAACAGATACAATCACACTATAGAATGGTCAGTTTATGAGTGATGAGTAAGAGTCAACGGAAGCCTCTCCAGCTCTGGTCCTTGCCCAGATTTAGGAATACACACCATCACCACCTCATTGCACACCAATTACTGATACCTACTTAACAAGTCAAATTATCCCAAATACTTTAAGACTGGCTGCTTTCAACGTATACACACGTTTTCTACTTGTATTTGAATTTTATTAAAAACCTGTCACCTGGTTATCTACCGTCAAATCCTTACGCGCACACGCACTGCTGAGAAACATGACTGCGACGTTAACAGTAACAGCAAGGATGATGGTGGTGGGGGGGGGGGCAGCTTAATACATCATATGACCATACTCAGAACAGTTTGAGTCCGTTAAATTAAGTGCGACACATCGATCAACTTCTCGGAGAACACGTGTCTGTTTCATAATACTGTAGTGAAATAACCGTGTGATTAGCTAACTGTGGATTATCATAGAGAATACTGTGACTAATCATCCGGTCAGGTCCGTTAAGGTCATATTAAATCTCCTGTTGAACAGCACAGACAGGCCTACAGTAGGGAGCCCCCTCCATATGGTAAATGTGTAATTTTAAATACAACATAACAGACATTAGGCCATAGGCCCCCACACGCACTTCACATGACTTTAAAGTTACGGCGTCATTACTTGCTGTACAGCCAGCACATGAAGCATCGCCCATCCATCCACAATCCTTCATACAGACTGAAATGAAGTAATATTAAGTAGGCTGAGTGGATGAGCGACCACCCTGTCGAAGACAAACACCACCAGAGCCGAATCTTTTCTCCAGACTACAGGCTTTGAGGTCTTACCTTGTTAATTTTCCCGCTAATCATATCCTCTGGTTTAAAAGTTGACCCTCATTTTCAGGAAGAACATCAACAACACGGCCTGCAACTGAGGTAACTTGTTTTCCTGACTCCGGTCCACCCTCCGCTCTGGGGCTGCGGGGTGGAGCCATGCGCAGCTCAAAACATGTGCGGAGTACTATTACTCCCATTTCCCCCGATAGGCCGGATTCTGGAGGGGAGCGAGGGGGATACTCGATGTGGGTTGGCTGACTGAAACACTTTAATATCCCAAGAAAAACCTCTGCTGTGATTCAGGTGATGAATCCAGAAGGTGCATTACCCTATCGTCACTCCTCATAGTGTTTATTGTAACTAAATGATATGACTGTACTGTGATGAAACACATCAATGCTGCTGTTAATACTGACATTTCTTACCAAATGTATAAAAATCTGCATTTCATGTTCATGTTTTCAATCAGCCCTAAACCTGTGAGGCCAATGCTGACATAGAGTTATCACATGGTAAAAAAGATGAGGTCATGAGTGCAGTATATAAATCTAAGATGCAATATTAAGATTAACATGAAAGAAATATTAACATGTAAACACACGTAGCTCTCTCACACACACATGTTGAGGCGTCTTGATTATGGCCCCATGTGCAGGAGGTGGCCCTGGGCCTCCTCCTCGCCTCCTCCTCGCCTCCTTCTCTCCTCCTCTTATACACTTGCATTGCTACATGTGCAACACGTCAACACATAGCACCTGAATGGGATGTGCACAGAAAGTCTCTTAGCCACGTCACTCTAATCAGTGGATCTCACTCTTCATCACTGCCACCCGTCATCTTCTAAATGTGTTCATTCGAGTGGATTTTGAAACTGGGTGTTAAATATTATGAAGTGTATAAAAGTAGATATGTGGTCTCTTTTCTTCAGCAGGTTCAGTCAGGTTTTGTATTTGTACGCCACCACCTGGGGTGGCAGGTAGAGTCTGGGTGTTTCAAACATTCATCCATTATTTTGAGCAGATTAACATCTGCATTGCTGCTGCTGAGTGGTGACTTGTGTGTTGCAGCAGCACCTAGTGGTGAAATAAGACAGCTGGACCAGTGGAGGGAGTTCTGCTGCTCTGACAAGCACATCTCTTTGTGTTTTTTTGAACACAACTTCTCTGCAGCTAATGAGTCTCAGTCATTAATACAGAGACACTTGAGCTTATGATACTGTAACTGTAGATGCAATGTTTGAAATTAGACTGAAAACATGCGCAGAGTATCTTTGCCTTTTTTAATTTGTAAAGGAAACCCAGACAGCAGGCTGAACTGATTCATTATCATTAAAACAAACAAAGCATTTCTTATGTCAAACATGGTGACATTTGATTCTTGTGCACAGGCTTATGGTTGTGATCATACTCTATATATGCCCTATATAAATATTATGGGCTAGCAATGTAAGACTGTATATATGCATACAGTCTTACATTGCTAGCCCATAATATTCCCCAGCATCAGACTCCTAATGCACAGAGCATTATTTCTGTCTCCTGCCTCAGTCTCTTAGTCACTTCCATCTGTGTTAGATTAATGTGCAGATATGAAAGCTGTACAGTAGATCAGTAGATCCCACCAATCAGTGGAGACATGACGTATGCACCCCCCCCCCCCAACAACACGTGCAGTAATGCAGTCCACTCCTTTTGCTCATAGCCCAAGAATTTCCGGCTCATAACAGAAAAAAGGAGGGCTGATAATTTGGGGGGGGGTTGTGGACTTTTTGGCTTGCGTTCTTTTGGGTCGTGACGGGGAAAGAGGAGGAGATATGGATTAAGAAGTACAGAAAAGAGTAGTAAAGTGAAAAAAAGGTAGGAGGAGGGGCGGGGGAGGGCCACATGAGGGACTAACAAAATACTGAGGGACCATGAGAGACAGGAAGCTGGTGTCTGGGATTGGAATGAGGGGTTGAGTTGGTGAGTAAAGTGGGGGAGAGCCATGCTAGAAGAGAGATGGAAATGAATTAAGAGGGGGATGAAGTTGTTGAGGATGGGAAGGGAGAGGAAGACACATGGAATGAATCCTCTGCACTCAGACCAGGACTAAATGGACACCAAAATCCAAGGTGCTTGACAGTGGTAAACACTGTATTAAATATTACAAGGAGGCCAGGTGTGGTTTTGTCTAGTCTGTCTAGAATTTAGAGTCCTGAGGTAAATGAGAAAGAGGTGGACAGAGTGGGAACCCGGGCTGAGAGGAAATGAGGGGCGGAGGAGGCTAGAAAAGGGGGCTGTGTAGCCTGACGAAGGATTATGTGAGACAGCACTACGCCAAAGACTGATAAGGTGCAGCTGTTGAAGGAGGGAAAGAGCGAGAAAGCATTGGGTGAGACAGACACATACTGATGACACAAATGACTGCATGCTCACATTTATTGAACCAATGAGTTCAATAAAATCCTCTCTGTCAGCCAACGCTGCTCAGTCACAAACACACTTTTCAAAACTTGGACAAATGTCAAGCTGGACATTGTTGAGTGTAATAAAAGAAAAGATTTCATACGCAGTTTGCTGAGAGGTCTTTCTTTTAAAGGCGGTGCTGGGAATTGTTGCAGACTGACTGAGGGAGGAAATGGTTTATATCTTTCCATTTTCCCTTCATCATCTTTCATCTGTGTGCCCGCTGCACAAAACAACAAGCATTCCTCAAATCCTGCTCAGAGTTTGGGAGCGATGAAGCCGCAGAAATCTGTGGCTGGCTGTATATGACAGCCACCGCCTGAGTCTGGAGTTTATATAGGAGTTCAATTTGTTTTAACGTGAGGGAGTGTGTGAGTCACTTCTTCTTCTTTTCTTTTTTCTGGATGTTGGGGGGGGGTCTATATTTAACCTTAGCCGATCAGTGCTCCTTCCTGTGTTGGGTGTGTGTTTGTAGTGAATGCCTGTGGCTCGAGGCCACAGTATTGGTCATGGCCAATCTAAACTTTGTTGCCCATAAGAAATAACAGAGAAGCTAGACAACTAGATATAAATCCACTGTCACAATGCCAGGTCTCCATGCATTTCTAGAGTCAACACACACACATTTGAGTTTTTATTTAGCATCTATTTACAAAGAGCGGGCTGAAAGAGTAGAATGAACTTCAATGTCTAGGTCACTAACATTACTGTACAAGCAGTAGGCTTAGGGTTACCTAAGTTGCTGCTCTACCTCCTGAGCCGAAGCCGCCCTATCTATCTATCTATTTATCTATCTATCTATCTATCTATCTATCTATCTTTTCGTGTTGTTTATTCGTCATGTCCTCGGTGTGTAAAGACCTTCAGACCTCAACCCTTGGCTGCACACATAGGTGAATTAAACACGTTTATTATGCCTGCCAAGATATTAAAATGTTTAACTTTCAATGCCGATATGGTCTGATTGTGATCATAACACACAATAGGAAAGATTAGAAAAATTATTTTATGAAAATGACTGTCCCACATGAACTGTGCACCATTCACCAGGGTTTGGTGCTTTATTGTTTAAAGACTACCACATGAACTATTGCCTCGCTGCCAGAAACTGTTTATTTCAAGAATCCATTTTTAGAAGGTTGTTTATTGACGCTCGACTACTAATCAACACCCGTCCAAGAATCATTGGACAGTGAGGCAGTAAGCAGATTTGACTAATATGAGGTGAATGAGGTGAATATGAGTGAATAATGAAATTCCAGCATTTGTAAAATAACACCAATACTCACACAAACCATCAATGACACAAAATGGAGATGGACTTCTAAACTTTCTGAAAGATGTGTTTCAACTGGCTCTTCAGTACTTTAGTTGCAGAAACACTGTAAATACTGCATATTCCTTAAAACATGTCTCGAAATGATCAATGTTCTCATAAGTAAATGAAAAAAAACTGTAATAAAACATCCCTTTCCCATGTTTCTGACATAACATCAGCAAATTATGTAATCACACAGAGCAGCGTGTGGAACATTGTGTTTTCAATATGCACTTAGGGATAAGTCTGACTGGGGATGTATGTGTATGGCGTTTGCCAGGATGGAAAGAAATTAAAGCCAAGTCATGTTCTGGTCAGGTTCTCACTAGTAGTTGCATCTTCTCATACCTATGATTGTCTGCAGGTCCATGGACCACAACCATTAAATAATAAAAACAAGAGGTGAAAAACAGACCCTAACATGTCAACATGTCCTCCTTTGGGATAATCAGTGGAATCCAGCTGGTTCCCACACCCCTGCAGGATGACATAGTCCACAGGGCTCCACATTCCCACGCTGCTAAGCATGTGATATGGAGCCACTGAGACTGTGGTGCAACCAAGGATGAACACACACACACACACACACACACACACACACACACACACACACACACAAAAACAAGCTGGTGGACAGAGGTCCAGATGGCTAACATCACTTTAAGATCACTCCAGCAACTAGCATGCCACTCTTTACATCATGCTAATTCTCCTGCAGGCCGTCACAACAGAGCCATTGTATTTGCACACATGTGACCTCAGCTCAGAGAGGCCATCGCCATCCACATCATCTTACACACACACACACACACACACACACACACACACACACACACACAGTACTTGTAACAATCCATTTTTTAGACAATGACTCCCCTGCATGTCTATGAGACTAATATGACATGTCAGTTGGCTCCCATTAAAGACGAATGGAAGGTGTTGTTATTTCCTGGCACTTTTCTATCACACATGTATCTGATACTGATCAGCTCCATGCTTTCTATGCTTTCCCATCAGGTATCAGAAGTCTGACATGAAAATAATTATTTTCTGTAAGACCACTGACCACTGAATTCATCCTAATTCCTAATTAACATTAGTCTCGCTGACTCAAGTGACATCACTCGAGGTAATTCAGTTGAGTTCCCCTTCAATGAAGCTATTGACATTATTCATTTGGAAGCCTTCAGAGAAACTCAGGGCTCCATTAAAGAAACCATCATGCCTATATTATTATATTAAAAGTGTGTTTCACTCTAACATTATAGTCATTGTACATTACTGCGGATACATTTTCCCTTTGATCAATAAAGGGACTGAGTCAAAGTAACTCTATAATTCCATCACCCTGCGACACACCCTGACAACATGTTTATTTCTACTTTCATGAACGCTGCATGCACACTGACCTTTGTCAGCCTCATCCTGCCACTCTCAGTCCTCTCCAGACTCCTTCTCTTTAGAGACGGGTTTCTGACCACCGGCACCACTTGTACCTCTTCCTCCCCACACCAGTCCAAACTCAGGACGCAACCCATATAGCTGGACGGGTCCTGGACTCTGGGACTTTTTCCTCCTCCTCCTCTCTCCTCTCTCCCTCTCTGTCCTCTAAACAGGCTCCAGCCCGGTGCTCCTGGGCAGCTGGAGAGGAGGAAAGGGAGGCCCTTCCCCTTTTCCTGGCTCTCATTCAGCTCTACTACAGGGACAGACATAAGGATACACTCTGCACTCTCTCACTCCCCCCCATACACACTTTAAAACACTTCTCCCTCGAACTCAGTCCAGCTGCAGACACGTGGATCTTTCTGCTTCTCTTCTTTGTTTCACACACAGTAACAAACTTTCTCAGACACACTTTGGTTCCCTTCTTACTTTTTCCTTCTGTTTATCTTTGAGTCAGTCAGTCACACTCACACACATGAACCTTGACTCAGATGTGAATGCTGAAGGATTCACCTTCCCATCCTGTAAAGCTCTCCTTTGTTTCTTCTTTTCTCTCCTTTTGTTGCTTTTCTTCTTCTTGTCCAGTCCTCCCATCCCAAGAACACTTCTCTCCCTTCCTTCTTTATCCCTTTCCTCCTGCTTCTACCCATCCACCAGGGTTGCCTCACTCTTACATATACAATTACCTCTCTGTTCTCACCCCCACCCATCTCTCCTCCTCAGCAGTTTCCTGCTCCCAGATGCAGGCAGTCTCTCCTTAGCTTGGGCAACACTTTGTTTGTATTGTCCAGAAAACAACCAAGTGAAGTGAACAGTGAGGGGAGCTGTTAGGATGCTGGGCAAACCAGTGATTCAGAGTGGACTGAGCCTTCCCTTGTTTACGATGCAATAGCCTATTTGTTGCAGTCATGAAACAAGGTCTCTTTAACAGAAGCCATACCTAACATATAGCCTAAAGCATTTTTAAGATTGCTAAAGTATGAAAAATGTTAGCATTGCTCATGTTTCCTTTCCTTACACTGTCTTTGCTGTTGTTTATTTCTTCTCCCTGGAGTATTTGGCTGCTACGCAAGAGCTCCCAAGGCTTGGAAGAGTGAGACAGTACCCCTTAAAAGGCAAATTCTTGATGCGCCTCCAAAAGCCCCCCTTCTTTGTATTTACTCTCTACATTCCTCCCCCATTTTTTTCTTCTTCCTTTCTGTTTCTTTTCTCTCTTCAGACAGAAAGCAGTGGCGAGGCAGGCTTGTTGTTGCAGGCATTTTGCCCCAGACCAGCCTTCCAGGTGTCCTTCCTTTCCTCCCTTCATATACCCTACCATCCATCCATCCCCCTTCCCACCCTCCTTCTCCCCCACTCCTGTTTCTTTTAGGCCCCCTTCCAGTTGACTTCTTTGTCTCGATCGCAAGACAAAACCCTCCTGGTTTTACATGCTGTGAAATTAACTCCTTCCTATCAACTCAGGTCCTGCTAAAATTCTTGTTTTGCATCTGGCAAATATGGAGGAAGATGGGAGGTAGTTTTCAGACTGAGACATTATCTGCTTCTCATTTCAAAGCCAAAAGAAAGATCCAAATTTTATCTGATTAGAAAAGCACAATTATGATCTCTAACAGGCTTTTTTGGCAAATAAATGGCTATCTTCCATTGCAGCAAACTTGGCACTTGTCAGGAGTCTTGGCAGAAATCGGTTTCAGTCTGGATAAGTGAAGATTAATGACAGATTTCTGGGAGATGGAGTTTTTGATAGGGAGGAAAGGAGGAGAGAAATTATAACGTCTTAGAGAAGAGTTGAGAAAGACAAGATAAGCCAAGTCCATAAATGGAGAAGCAGAGAGAGAGGGGATTGTAATCTGAAGAAACAAAGGAGTACAGAAATAGACCCCACCGTGATGATGTCAGGGATGATGCTACCCAAGCCTTCTTCTATATCAGAGCCCCGTCTGACTAAAGGGTTATTTTCACTCTCAAATTGATGACTTCCATCATATTTCCCAAAGTTAAAAGTAAAATAGAATTGTGCACACATGAATATCTCCTTATGCTAAACACCCTCTTTCTCCCTCTCTTAGGCCCCTTTGCTGTGTGTTTTTGTGGGTCAGTCTTGGACTACCCCATAACTGCAGTGTTTGAGTTAAATGTGCACAGCAATAACATACAGATCAAGGATATCCACGCCAAGGGTGTGTGTGCTGGTTAATTCAATTCAATTCAGTTTTATTTATATAGCGCCATATTATAACAAAGTTATCTCAGGGCACTTTTTCATATAGAGCAGGTCTAGACCGACTCTTTATATTTACCCAACAGAGACCCAACAATTCCCACCATGAGCAAGCACTAGGCAACAGTGGCAAGTAAAAACTCCCTTTTAACAAAGAGAAACCTCGAACAGAACCAGAACCAGGCTCTGGGTGGGCGGTCATCTGCCTCAACCGCAACCACAGATCCAGACTCTACAACTCCGGAGGCAGAAACACTCGGAGAAAGCAACAGAAGGAGAGAGAGAGAGGAGAGAAAGGGAAGCAGTCGAGTTAGTAACATGCATTAATGGGATAAGGGTGCGTACAGATGGAGAGGGAGAGGAGGAGAGAGGAGCTCAGTGCATCATTGAAAGTCTCCTGGCAGTCTAGGCCTATAGCAGCATAACTAAGGGGTGGCTCAGGGCTCACCTGAGTCAGCCCTACTATAAGCTTTATCAAAGAGGAAAGTCTTAAACCTACTCTTAAATGTGAGGAGGGTGTCTGCCTCCCGTACACAAACTGGGAGCTGGTTCCACAGAAGAGGAGCTTGATAGCTGAAGGCTCTGGCTCCCATTCTACTTCTAGAGACTCTAGGAACCACAAGGAACCCTGCATTCTGGGAGCGCAGTGCTCTAGTGGGGTAATAGGGTATTATGAGCTCTTTAAGATATGATGGTGCCTGACCAATAAGGGCTTTGTAGGTGAGGAGAAGGATTTTAAATTCTATTCTGGATTTCACAGGGAGCCAGTGTAGAGAAGCTAATAAGGGAGAAATATGATCCCTTTTCCTGGTTCTTGTCAGTAAGCGTGCCGCAGCATTCTGGATCAACTGGAGAGTTTTAAGAGACTTATTGGGGCAGCCTGATAATAGGGAGTTGCAATAATCCAGCCTAGACATAACAAATGTATGGACTAGTTTTTCTGCATCTTTTTGAGACAGGATGTGCCTGATTTTTGCAATGTTATGTAGGTGAAAAAAGGCAGTCCTTGAAGTTTGTTTTATGTGGGAGTTAAAGGACAAATCCTGATCAAACATTCGTTATGGTGGTGCTGGAGGCCAGGGCAATGCCATCTAGAGTAACTATGTCTTTAGATAATGTGTTTCGGAGCTGTTCGGGACCAAGTACAATAACTTCAGTTTTGTCTGAGTTTATCATCAGAAAATTGCAGGTCATCCAGATTTTTATATCCTTGAGGTATGCTTGAAGTTTAACTAATTGATTGGTTTCATCTGGCTTGATCGATAAATATAATTGGGTATCATCTGCATAACAATGAAAATTTATGGAGTGCTTCCTAATAACATTGCCTAAAGGAAGCATATATAAGGTGAATAGAATTGGTCCAAGCACAGAACCTTGTGGAACTTCGTGACTAACTTTGGTGTGCATAGAGGATTCATTGTTAACATGTACAAACTGATATCGATCTGATAAATAGGAATTAAACCAGCTTAGTGCGGTGCCTTTAATGGCAATTAAATGTTCTAGTCCATGTAATAGAATGTGATGGTCAGTGGTATCAAATGCAGCACTAAGATCAAACAAGACAAGTACAGAGACAAGTCCTTTATCTGATGCAAATAGAAGGTCGTTTGTAACTTTCACCAGTGCTGTCTCTGTGCTATGATACACTCTAAATCCTGACTGAAGATCCTCAAATAACTTATTATTGTGTAGAAAGTTACACAACTGATTGGCGACTGGATCTTAGAGAGAAAGGGAGGGTTAGATATAGGTCTATAGTTTGATAAAACCCCTGGATCAAGAGTGGGCTTTTTAAGGAGAGGTTTAATTACAGCTACTTTAAGGGACTGTGGCATATGTAACCGTGCTCAGCTACACTCTACTGTAACTGGCTGGTTCAAGTAACCCTTCGACTCTGCGTTGTGTAGAAAATGATGAACGGGAGGCTTGGTTGTCTTCACACGTTGTCCATTTATTGTCTGAACAGAAACAGGATATGTACTGGTCAGTTATAAAGTTGGCTCGCCACAGGCAGCTCACACACAGCACGCTCAGGCACGGCTCTCATAAACTGGCAGTGTTTCACACAGCTAGTTAATATAACAATACGGTAATACAAAAATATGTACCGGAACAGAAACAGGATATGTACTGGTCAGTCATAAAGTTGGCTCGCCACAGGCAGCTCACACACAGTACGCTACAAAAGAGCGGCAAGTTACTATAGCACAGAGACTAGAAGCTAGCTAGCTTAGCGAATGCATTATGCCGTTATTAGAACATTTTAGTAGCCCCAAATACAGCAACTCACTCGTAACTCTTCTCATTGACATTTCAATAAGTCACAGCGCATATGTGTTCTAACAGTGAATATACAGACATTAATACACAATATTTGTATACAGTGCTGCGCTCGATAACTCACCTCAGGCACGGCTCTCATAAACTGGCAGTGTTTCAAACCCGCCAGTAGTATTTATCAACTACCTCTGAGAGAGGGCGCCCTTGAGCCAATAATCTGCAGATACATATCAAATCATGTCAATTACAGCAAGTGGAGTCACATACTACATAACTCTGTTACACATATAGCCTTTTAATAAGGACAGATTGATCATACCTAGTAAAGAAGTGCTCACTAAGGGTAAAACTTCTTTAAGCAGCCTAGTGAGAACGGGCTGCTAAACAGGGTCTAAGAGACACGTTGATGGCTTAGATGAAGAAATCATTGAAGTTAGTTGATGAAGGTTGATGAGAGAAAAGCAGTCAAAATGTATATCAGGTTTTACAGTTGTTACTAAGGTTCCTGTGTTTGAAGATAAGTCAGTAGCGGCTGAGGGCAGGAGGTGCTAAATTTTGTCTCTAATAGTTAGAATTTTATCATTAAAGAAGCTCATGAAGTCGTTACAACTGAGATCTATAAATCTCATTAAGCATGAGACCCACAGGATCAAAAGGACAGGAGGACTGTTATGGGCAGGGAGCAGGGAGAGGACCCAGGTGCAGACAGGAGGTTCGAAGGTTTTATTACCCTTGCACGCAAGTACAGGGAACGCAGGCAAACAGGCAGGTAGAACTCACGTCAAGGTACATACGCAGATCAAATCACATGCAATGGACCAACACAAACCAAATGAAAAGGACAGGTATAAATAGGGAAGGGACAGACGAGGGAATCAGGGGCAGGTGTGTAAAAGGGGACCAGGTGCAGATAATCAGACACAAAGACAGGAACACACATGAAACAAGACAGACAAGACTTCAAACTAAAACAGGAACCTGACAGATTCACAAACTATAACAAAGACTAGTGCAACGTCACATACAGACAGTTTTTCTGCACCCTAGTGGGCGAACATTACTTAATGCAGACTTAACATTTAAAGAAGAAGGCTGCAGTTATTCTTAATATTTCTTTCTGTCAGCAAGTCCCACAAAAAGACCAAAACCACTGATGAACTGATCCTATTCACAAGTACTGTGTGTGTATCACAGCCTGATGTATCTTCTTCCTCTGTGCCATAGAGCTCATAGATGTTAAAAACACATCATCAATGAGCCATTCAGTCATCACTATGAACACACACACTGTAGTTTATTTAGACTCAATCCCACATACACGTCCTGCTGTGAATACTATAGCTCAACAAATGTGTCCTAAATTAATGCACTTCCTCCTGCTTGAATAACGTTTGATAAAAACTACAGTTCCCAGCGTTTTACTGAAATCACTGAGCCATTTTTAAACATTTCCATCTTCAGTAGGAACCAGTGGGCTTTGGTCTGAGAGCCACAGACAGGGAAGGAAGTCAGGAAGAATACTGAGATGGACTCGTTTTAGTCTTTTCATGGGATTTGTTGACAATAAGAAAACTACATATACCACCAGCCTCATCCTTTAAATCAAATTCAGTGCTCACCAAGTTGTTTGGGTGGAAGCTAAATCCTGATTAATCAGGATTTCAATGACTTTGGGACTAAAAGTAAAATAAAGAGCACAGGACATGACTGGAAATAATAAAGAGTTATGGGATCAAGTTAGACAGGATGAACATTTCACACCAGTGGTACCACAGGTTCACTGGAGCCTATACCAGCTGCTATTGGGCGAGAGGCAGGGACTGGTTGCCAGTCAATCACAGGGTTGACACATAGAGACAGACATTCACATTCAGGTCAGGAATATTTATCTTCATCTTTGAGACTGACGTCAGATTTGACAGAGAGCACAGAGAACACAAACGCCGGAAACAGACTGTCAAGGTCTGAAAGCCTTCTGTGTTAGTCATCACGGAAAATATGGGAGGAAGCTGAAATAAAAGTTCAGCTAGGCTACAAATATCCTATCATATCACAGTCATCTGGATGGTCCTGCAGAAAATATATTCTCTGCTCTCTGCTGCATGAATCAACATCTCAAAGAATACAGGAAGCCAAATAAAAACTGTCTTCTAGTAAAAGATGTACACTATAAGCAGGTTGCAATATGTGGCAGTTTTCTGCTTCATGACACCAAAGTCCTGCTCAGCTGACATCATGTTCAAAACGCTTCAATCTCTGAAACTCATTGTCAACTCCAACATAAACAAGTTGCTTGACCAAGACATTTGCCCAATGGGCTTTCATCAAACGCTGCTGTTATCAGAGCCTCACGTAAACTAGTTACCACATGGCACTCAAGTCAGTACAGTGTGAACCAACAGACATCCCATGTAGAGAGAAATAGGAAGGACAAAGTTTCATCATGCTGTGAATCTGAATCTACTATAAACCTTTCTCAAGTCTGCACGTGTACAGAGTTACGGCACAGTTTACAGCATTGAAGGATGATAACAGTGCTTTTGCATGTTTTAGCACATTTAGTACAGGCAAATATTCTTCATTCGTCATTTCTTCAAACCATTTTCCTAGGCATGTGTAATGTTTCACATTTTCCACTGATGTCCATTCATTTCTGTATTTCTAATATAAGCACAACAGTTAATACAAATACTGGTATGGTCCTTTAACAGGACAGTTTGCTCTTTGGTTGTCAACAAAGCACTAAAAGTTAACTTCAAAGTATAGCTGGAAATACACGGCAGAGGGTTGTGCTCACCACAATCTCCATTCCTCAGAGACACAGGAGAGCGCTGCAGATGATCTAAATCAATATATCATTTCTGGGTAACAAATCACGATGACCTGTTCTTGGGAAACAGCGACAGGTCTTTCTGTGGCCTCCTGATTTAATTAGGCAGAAACCTGTTGATGCTGAGTCTCCAGGGTCCAGTTGTTCCAAAAGGTTAATCTCGGATTTGGAAATCCCATGTTTTGCAATCCAGGATCAGATAATCCATTTTACTTTCGTGCCAACTTTACAAAGCAACATTGGATTGGATCACCCTGATCCAGATACAAACTTTTCAAGATTACCAAATCTGGATTACCAGTGTTCTAAATGGGACTACATATCAGAATGTAGCTATGCTTTTAGCTATGTAAAGAACAGTCTTAAGTCTTTTTAGTACATTTCCTCCACTGCAGCGCAGGAAGGCAACACACAGAGGGAATGTTTTACTGAAAAGAAAGTAATGCTTTTAATGCTGTTTCCCGTCATGCTAATTGCACATCAGATGCAATTTAATAAGGCACATGGTTTGAAGCATTATTTGTGTGTAGGAAGTGAGTGGTACAGACTGTGTTCAAAAAATTACAAGTCGCATTTATTTATTGTTTGTTTTGCATTTGCATTCTGATAATGAGGTTTAATGCATTAAAGTCCATGTAAAGTAAACACATGCTTCCATTCCTGACTAGACGACTATTCTATATGGAAAGAACACCACCCTGTGGTAAAAAGGTGGAACTACATTAAGTTTCCTCTTGTGCACTCTGATTCCTTAAGTCTTGACAGCCACTGAGAGGAGGGACACCAGCGCTGATGGTTTGGTTTCAGTACTAAAGAAACATGTTTAGATGAACTCAGTTTATCTTGTTAGTTTTCAGAGAAAATTGTGATGTGTGAAAAATACTCCGTGGGGTCAAATTGAGCTGAACTTATGATGGATATAAACATGCTTTAACAAACACTAATTCTTTTGTAACAGGCCACCAACATGAATGACCAAGTAGCTTCTTACTCACACAGGCTGAACAGCTAATGATGACACACAGTCATGCAAAACATAAATAACACATCTTTTAAGTCCTCGACAAGTCTTTTCCTCTCTCCTCAGAGACAAATCATTAATTTCACAACAAATGAAAAAACACTATAATGTAGTAATAGCCCAGGAATACTGTAAACATATATCATTATAAACCTATTACTTGCTGTACTTTACAGTACTTACTTTACTTATACTGCCAATTTCACTTAACTTCTACATGGCTGATTATGAAAGCTCTTCTCAGTTTATTTTTGGTCTCACCTCACGTTTTAAAACAACATATTCCAGTGAGCATGGCCGGTAACAGAGTAATATGGTTTTTGTATTTAATTAAATGACGTTTATTATTACAGAAGATAAACATCTGAACAAGAATTCAGAATATTTTCAATCCACTGCATTGAAAGCATGAGAAGGAATTAAAAACAGTGGAAATCTGATCAGTTTGAGGCTCCATTTAACAGCTGTTCTTTTGATCACATCACATGGTCATCCTCAGCAGGATGGAACTGTAGATGGTTAAATATTTCACTCTGTTCTGAGTACTCATCCACGTTGGCTTCAAAGTGGAGACTGAAAGTCCACTCTATAACTTGGAAGCAGTAGCTGACAAAACACTCCCACCACAAGGTCCATTTCCCTCTACAGTTTATTCTATTTGGGTGATTGACAGGATGATAACAGATGAATCATTAAAGTAAAGTTTGGGGTTCTCTGGGTTTGGACTGCTGGTCGGACCAAACAAGACATTTGAAGACATCACCCTGAGTTATGGGGAGCTGTGATGGGTATAATCACTGTTTTATGGTATTTTATGAACTAAACAAGGAATAGAGACATATATAATAATCAGCAGTTTAATTGATAATTAGATGAATTGTTAGTTGCAGCACTAAATTCCCTGATAACTGAGCAAACTCCATTTGCTAAGGATAATAGTGTGAGAAAATGTAGTGAATCAGATTTGATTTTAACTTGTGTGTGTGCAAACAACAGGTCGGGAAACTGAGTTCTGACCTACATATGTTATACAGATTATGCTGAAACCTTATAAGGAAGAGTGTAACGGTGGCATCTAGTGGTTAAACTGGTTGAAAACATCCCTCAACATTCTGACAATATTGTGATGTCAAACCCTTTTACTCAAACATCACTAGGGAGCAGTGCAGGCAAAGACATCAGCGGGACCAAACCAGTGTTTCACTTCTCATGCTTGCAATTCTTTTAGATTTCACTGCATGAATTCATTATCCCATCATAATTATTATTGTCTAAAATACATGTATCCGCACAATCCTATGTACTCGAGGCTTTGCCACCACTTCACTTCTTGATGTTACTTTGATCTATTACATTTATGGAGATTCACCACATATATTCTAAAGTGACAAGTTGTCTTATTTTAGATTGTATGCTTAACGTGCCCTGTGACTGAGGTGATACCAGCTGCTGAGTCAATGTGTCACAGGGTTATCAGGCACATTTGATTTACTGGCTCATGATGGTTATGTTATTCTGTACTGGTATATTAATAGACCCATCACACCACTATTTCATGTGTCACACATCCATTGCCCAATCCAACTGGTTCAATGACTGCTCTGTTTGACCAAAACCTATTACCTCTTTGGCAACAGCTTCTGCAGTGGTTTCTGACAGACTAGGTATGTGTGTGGTCCACAAAGTCCACAGACTTGTGTTTATAGGGGCCAAAATCTGTGTGAACATGAGGGTAAACCTGAAGAGGAGGCAGAGATAGACTATCATTTTCTTACTTCTCATAGCTTTTCCCTGCTGCTCATCAAAATGTCTTAGCAACTCCCAAACAGTTAAATCAGTGTTTTGATCAGTGACTCCCCCACACATTCCTGCAGTAGCTGCGGGACCTCTGAAGGACTGCAGACTTGTCCGTTTGATAGGGTTTTCATTAACGTACCACCCAGGAAACTACTTTTTACACATGACCTGACTGTGTTCAGTGCTCACTCCCGGACATTAGAGTTTCTGTCTGTCTGTCACACACTGGGTCATCACCAGTAGTCAAAACAAGAAAAAAAGGCACGATAATTTAACACTGACAGAAAAGAAGAGAGAAGAAACCCCTTATTCACCCAGTTAACTGATGTGTAATCACGACTGTCACATGTACGGTACTTTCCAAACATTTTATATTGCCATGACAACGCTTGAAAGCACAAATGCATGTCAGAGTGATTCGTCAGAGCCAGAAAGGAAATAAGCTCTTTACTGTTACTGTTTGACATTTGTGTGAACGGGACATACTGTCCAGGGAGAGAGAGGAGACTTTGACAGTAATATAGATTTAAGTGTGCTTTAATAGATGAAGACAAACTCATTAATCAGCCTGACAAAGCTAGGATTTACACTGCACAGAAACGTTGGACTTTGGTCTGATATCACTGTGTCTAAAGCTTTTGTTAGTGTTTGTGGTGATAAAGTGTCTTTACTGATACTTAAGAAGACAAAGACATTTCAGCCCTCTGTACACTGTCTTGTTTCCTGTACTGTGAAAGTGAAGCTGTCCTTGTTTGTTGTCATATACCACACACACCTGTGTTGATGTGTATTTCAGTTTATTCTGTATCAATCTGGAGTTTTTAATTGGTTACAAGGATGATCTTTGTTGTGTCTTTAGCTCTCAGATGCCAGTAAGCAGTCTAACCAAAAACACATGGAGCTTGGAAAGGAGATGTGTAGAAGTAAATTATGAACAGACTGTATGTGTGTGTGTGTGTGTGTGTGTGTATATGGAGGCGCTGTGTCTACTTTTTTTGTGGAAAACTTCCCAGAGTGGTTTTGACTTGTCATTTTTTCCCCTGTGCTCTTTTTCCTGCCATGAGGCCTGCCATGTAGTAACACACGCCCAAAAACCTTCTTCAGATGAACCTAGACTAAACTAAACACTACTGGCTTCTTTTAGGACGTAATACTGATTTCCACAGTGACACCATAGTGTGTTAGTGACAAAGCTTCAGTCATCGCCTCCTAACTGAATTCTAGTCTGACACTTTGAACAACAGTTCATAATTAGGCTCATATCAAACCTGCTTAGTTCACATCATCAGCTCGCCTGTGCTTCCACCCTCACATGAAAGCTACACAAAAAGTGACGTCTATTATACCTGGTGTAATGATGATGTTTGGTCTTAGTAAACACACTTGTATTAATCTAACACTAATGCAATGTTTTGAAGCTGCACTAATCAACTTTTATTTTATTGGATCAAATGACTTCGTGTGATGTGAGAGGGTTCACTAGACCCACATCTGTGATAAACCCACAGATAATTATCACCTGACTCTGTAGTTCCCCCTTTTTTAGCGTTTTAGCACCTTTACTTTACTCCCATCGTTTTTCCAGATGCAGCAGCAACTGTTTTCAGTAAAAGGCTCTGATAAACCCAGTATGTGTGTGTATATGGCCAGCACCAGACAACAGCCTAATTAGCAACTAGCCGGTGAACACAGTGGAGTATTTAGCAGCTAAAGAGACGGATACGGAGACCAAAACTTGAAGGATATATATTGAATATTGGACCAGAAACCAACTCTATTGCCAGACTAACATGGCAATATTAACTCCAGATTACGTACAATGATACAAAGTTTTCCCGCTTTCTACAACATCTACGCATGGTAGTTAGGGTCTGGTTGGGGTTAGAAAGATCGTGGTTATGGCAAATAAACTATGGTTGAATCATGATTACAGTTAGTAAAACACTTGGTTATGGTCAGGGAATGAACGTTGTCATGGTTAATAAAAAAACAATGGTTAACTGCAGGTCTGTGACGGGACACAAACCCCTGTCACAGATCCTGCATAAAGGACACACTACCTCCTGCTCTGGGTGTAATCCATGAATATCGTGTCCAATATAGACATCATTCTTAGGGATACATGACTTCACATCGATGCTAATGTTGCTCCATGTTGGCTGGTTGTGGAAGTAGCAACTATTTGCAAGTATGTTCGCCATATTGTTATATGGTGATAATCTTAAAAAAACGTTTTTACAGCTTGTTCCACTGTCTCCAAGTGACCACAAACAAATTAGTCAGTGCTGCTTTAAGGCATTGTTCATTTTCCCATTTGATTACTTTTACAAATGTTTCTCTTAATTATAATTTTTCTTCATCAGTGACAAAACAAACAGAGTTCAGTGAACACTTAATAAGGCACCACATGCAGCACTGACTGCAGATGCCAGTGTGATTATCCCTCTGGGGTGAAACCAGGCTTGATCACTGTGTTGATCCTGGCAGAATCATCTCTCAGCATGGAGATGCTCGGAAAGACTCCATGCTGTACTTGAACTGAAGGCCTTTCAGAAATTCAGATTCACCCAACCACTTCAGGTTCACCCAGCTAGGCAAGCCAGGCTGTGCTCTGGCCAAGCAGTGAAAGAACGATATTGTCTGCGTCCTTTTACAGTAGGTTCAGAACAAATGAAGCAGCTAAATTGCTCTAAAGGTTTTACTGAATATTGGTATGAGAGTTTGGTTGGAAGAATACAGTATGATCTTTGTATTATTTGATTTATGGAGTCAACACTATTCATTTTACCCCTGGAAAGCTCTTAATGCCATGCTTGTAATCCACTGACACTATTTCCTGTGTGACGGTAGAATCCATGTGTGTGTATACATTAGGACTTTTAAACCTACAGGTGTCCTACATTCCTTACAGATGGGGTTATTTGCTGTAGCATCATCGTGTGAAACCCCACAGAAGGCAGCGTTGTCAGCATTACATAAGACCAGCCAAGCAGACACGGAGCGTGTTTGAGAGAAGGCTGATCGGGCAAACAACCTGGCTGATTTATCACCACATAAAAATGACAAAAAGAGGCACTCATTCGTTTTAAGCCTATAATGCAAGAATACATGAGTTACTGCTCTGACAGGATCACAAACTAAATGATTTGGCTACTGCTCAATGGGAGGAGTTGATCTCATATTTGACCTGTCTGGTGACATAGAGGTATGCTCTGAATCACATACTCTAACATTGGGTTAAATAAGGAGACAATGCCAAGGACAGTTGCTTGAAATAAAAATGTCCACGTGCTAATTTCTTGTTGAAGGAATAGTTCGACTTTTGGGGTGTGCCTATTTTCTTTCTTGTTGAAAGTAAGATGAGAAGATTGATGTCTGAAGCTAGAGCCATCAGTTGATTAGCTTAACTTAGCATGAAGACTGGAAGCCAATTAACATTTAATACCTTGTTTGTTTGAGAGCCTGGCTTACAGATACAGCGTGTTAATTAGGGAGCTTCATTGTTAGGTGTTTTTATGAGCTTTGGACTGAGCCAGACTTGCTGTTTCCCCCAGCTTCCTATTTTATGCTAAGCTAGGCTAATCAACACCTACTTCTAGCTTTATACTGTACATAACCGACAGATATGAGTGTAGTATTGACCTTGTCATCTAACTCTCAGCAAAAAAGCAAATAAACATATTTCCTAAAATGTTCTTATTCCTTTAAACATCTATACAACTGCATGGTGAAACACAAATGTGTGAACTTCCACATGAATTGTCATATTGCTGATTGGCTTTACAGTGATTCCCTTTAGAGATACAACTTGTTTGCCTTTTCATCACGCATCATGTGAAGCGGTTCAAGTGAAAGGCTTACGATGGCACTAAGTCATTTTAATTAAAAGCTACCATAATTATATCTTCCCTTATCTTAACGCTTTCTCAAACTCCCTCCCCTCCTTCCTCCTCGCCTCTCTGTCTTCCTCTCCCAACCTCTTCCTCTGCTTTTTTTCTTAAACTTGGCAAGCTAACAGGTCTCATGAGGTTTTCTAGAGGTCTGGCTCACGGAAATGTCGGTTTGGTTCATATTCTGCTTGAAGACATGAATCAGAGAAAGGAGGAATTAGATGTCCTATTTATACCCTTGGATGTATTAATCCCTCATTTGAGTCTAACACAAACTGTTCTTGACTGCTCTAAAAAAAACCCTACCAAATGACACAATCCTAAACCAGATAAAACGTTCTGTCATCCCCAGCAAGTTCAAGTTAAAAGTGGTAAATGAATATATATACTTATATATATACTTTTGCAGCTGGTGAGACCATGTTTATGGATTACATCACCTGTGGACATACACATACCGTGTGAAGGTGTAGAAAAGCCTGTGGGATTATAGTATCATGCAGTGATGTCATTGGGAGGGAGGTGCTGGGTTATACAAACTGACATCAATCAACATTTAGGAAAGATTTCAGAGGAGAAAACTGGGATCTAAATCCTTCAGTTGTTGCCATTGAGGAAGGTCCTCAGCCTTCTTTGTTATGCTGTCACTCATGATGACACGCCCCGCTCCGTTGATGCCACCCCACCCCACGCCATGTCAAGGCCAAAAGTCTTAAACTGAAAAAAACCTCCTCAAATATCAAGCTATATATGAAAGTGAAAAATTAAAATAAATGATTTATTCAAAAGAATTTCAAAATTAAATCAAAATATATTTTATAAACAAATTTGTATAAACAAATATAAACAAAAAATTATATATAAACAAATTATATTTAAACTGAAAAAACTTTTCCAACACATATTTGTTTTGAATACATAGTATTTCTCATCTGTATTTCTCAAAGTTCAAGATCAAAATTTAACTTTCAGTTTCAAATTTTAGTTTTTCCATTACAATTTTGTTTTTAAATGATCCAACATATTGGCTCGGATTTGGCTCCATACCTTTCTGTTTCACAGTCACATTTTGCGTCAGTAGCGGCAGCAGTACGAGGTTATTGTGTGAAGCACCACTGAGTTGGACTCTCCTCTCTGCTCTTATAAGGAAGACTTGATATTAACTTAGGCAGCCTAAAGTGAACACAGAGGAGGATGTGCTGATGCAGAGGTGAGCCAACTCCCCAGAGACACACCAGATTAGGTGAAGTCAGGACAAAACATTAAAGGGTCAACTTAGTGAGCTCACTTGACCAAGAAAATAAATAAAAATAAAGGAAGATGCTTTTAAAATGAGATCACTGCGGGAGTCTCCCTTACATAGCCTCAGCCCTGTCTGTGTCCAGAAGCACAAAGTCAGCCCCAAAAAACACAGGAAGACCAGAGTGCTCTTTAGCCTGCTTACGTAAGACCACAGCATTTGGGCCAAGATGCTCTTTAAGAGGCTGTGCTCAGGCTGTCTACTGTAATTCTCACTCTGTTTCAGTCTCTCACACTCTTTTGAAGTTGTTGAGGAAAAGATCAGCACCTGGTTTTGGTGTTAGCTCAGCTAAGCCCATAACTCTTTATGTGTAACTGTTATATCTACAGTAGCTGTCATGTGAAGGTATTCTCCAGGGCTGTACGTGTTTGCCAGGAATGATAAAATAACTCGTTTATAACTCGTGTTTTGTGTTCCTACACACATGCAAGGATTCAAGTGGATTAGTTAATAATTACCTGACCTGTGTTTAAGAGGTCTGAAAGGTCTCATCATTTACCTACCTGCTTTCAAAGTTGTGTTACCTTCCTCCCATCTCCCTCATTTGTCACAGTTCTTTCCAAAGCTCCTGTGTTGAGCATTTTGCAACAGTCCAACTCCATGTGGTTGGGAGAGGACGGATTCCCAGTACCAGCGAGCAGTGGAAGGCCTTTTTTGGTCATATCACAGTAATCGAAGGCCAAATAAGCCAGCTGCTGGGAAGAACTCTGTAGACTCAGCACTGAGCCGCATTACTGCTGCTTGACCTTCCACTGGCACAATCCATTGGCATGTACTGGCTGTCTGAGAATGGCGGTTTTGGAGATTTGGATCAAGAAAATAGTTTGGATCCTGGGAACCCCCCCCCCCNCCCACCCCCACCCCCCTGTTATGACATATGACATGTTAAGAACTCCACAGACACAAGGGGAGTGAAGTGCTAATATTTGCAAATGATAAATAACTGTGTAAACTAGCTTTCCACTACAGAGTTGTGTTATTCACATATTAACGTCATCTGTCTCCCAAAAGAAAGTCATGTCAGAGAAGAGTGTGCCGACTGAAATCCAGCAGCACATCCTGTGTAGCACTTACAGAAGAAAGCAACAGACTGTGGCACTTCCTGTCTGTTAGTCATTGCTAAAAGCAGCTCCCGTGAGGACACCACTTCCACTGGAGAGGATGTGCTAAAGAATAGGGAAAAGGGTGGACGTTTACCACAAAATGTTGATGGATGTTAATATTTGATCCAGCTGAGGTAGTCCCACGCAAATCACACAAATCTAAAGTACAATCCCACATCAAGCTTTCACTTTCATTTTTTTTTAACATCCTAGAATTCTGGAGAAGCTGGTGCCTAATAACAGGAGTTAAAAGGCAGAAGTCCTTTGGTGTGTGCGTCTGACATGACTGGTCTGCAGAGGACTGTGACGATTATGTCTTTGTGAGGTTATGGGGCGATGTCGGTGTGATGACAGACGCTGGCTGGACTCTGTTAACACTGTAGAAGGACTGTCATGCACAATTGGATACAAATGCAGACACAAAAACACAAGACAGGACGCATGCATTCGTATAGATTCAGTTACATGTCCACATAGTAAGAATGCATTTGGAGACATATGACACACAAAACTACAAAAAAACCAAGCAAACAAGACAAAAAAAAATAATATTTCATAATTCTAAAAGCAACATTATTCACTATTCACTTCTCCATATGCTATCCAGCTGTTAGAACCTAAACAAAGTCATTATTTATTGCAGTGTTTAGCATACAATCTGACAGTTTGCCCTGGCTGTGTGTGGTAAACACTGTGTAACAGGATCCCTGAATCAACATAACCTTTGTCCCACTTCTGTACAACCACCAGCCCCATTTCCACCCTTTTTTCCATCATCTAAACCGCTCTATACCCTCCGCTTATCCTCAGAGGGTTGGGGGGGGGGGACTGGTCGCCAGTCAATCACAGAGCTGACACATAGAGACAAAACAGTATGAAAGAGAATACTTTTAAGACCAAGGAGTTTCACAAAGAACAACAAACAATGGTGGGGATAAGAGGCCAAACCCACTCACTATTCTTTCTGGAAGCCTCATAATGTTGCTTAGGCCTACTGTGTGCTTTGACAGACTTGTTTTTCTGTTCAGTAGCTGTGAGCATATCCTACCTGTATTTAGGCAGTAAGTGCAGGACAGCCCTTCATGTGAAGACTAAAGGAAAGGACAGCAAAGAGAGACCACAACTCTATAGTACACAGTAACAATGTGATTTGCATATACATATTGTATGTTTGTTGTCTAGCTTTTGTTTCACATATACGTTTTTCATACCTACGTGGCTGTATATACTAGATCTGTTTCTTATCTTTGTTTAGATTGTTAGATTTCTTAAGCTTTTTTATTCACCCTAGCGGTGTGGCTCTAGGGATGGCACAGTCGGTCTGTCAGACGGTCCATTGGTCTGTCAGTCCACCACATTAGTCCACACTGAAATATCTCAACAACTGTTGAATGGATTGCCATGAAATCTGTACAGACATTCTTGGTCCCCAGAGGATGAATCCTACTGACTTTGGTGATCCCTGACCTTTCCTGAAGCACCACCATGAGGTTCACATTTGTGGTTTTGAGTGAACAAAATGTGGAGGCTGGAGAACATCACATCATAGCCTGACATCGCCAGACCAATTCACAAATGTAAATTAGTCTGGAACCTCTCAGTTCAACGGGTGCAAACCAAATTGTATGTATTGTGTATTGATATACTGTCTAGTTCGTTTAACGCAATAACAGATTAAGAACATTTCACATCAGCGGCAGCCATTTTGGTTGTTTACCAAAATGCCCCAACTGTGCTCCTCTGTACAGTCATTGTATCAAACTCGCCCCATGTTAGATAAATGATTGTGATTGGCCTGACCTGGGCCAGGTGGGCTGGAAATCTGTCTGAATGGGAGGGGGACCAGACGCATCTGCCAGAGCAAATAAGCTTGTACATTCGTCTGGTTCCCAGGATAATCACATCATGCAGTTTTAAGCAAATTTGCACATACACTTATATAGCAACTGTATTAAGCATCTTACAATTTAGACCTACGGCAGAAACTCAATGAGCATTTATCTTTGGATCCAATGTGAAGAAGAATATCTTTTAGAAAATCTTTAGTTTTTATTTGGATAAACTGAACAATACATTAACAGATCAAAAAACATAATTTAGAACAAACAATCCATTCTCTTATTTAGGTATGAGACCTTAATGGGCCAGTCAGTGTGCATATTAAGTTATTTGGTCCGTATCCATCCCTAACTTTTCTGACACATCCTGTGTACATTTTCCTATCCAGCCTGTTGGGGGATGTAATAAACTAACAAACACACAAATGTACTTTTCAGTTATTATGTGGGAAACATTAGATATGAACTGATTCATTCTGGGTCTCAGCCAGGTGTTTTTGGAGACCTCATTCCCCTCTTAAACACCCTGGTGTTACTACTAACCATTAGAGAGAAGCCTCAGTAGTTCAGTTCCCAAAGTCACTCCCCTCGTGTTCCTCGTCTGGTTCTCTGTCTTGTTTACTCAAATTTAGATATCACATGGGCAACCAAGCCAATGCAAAGATTACATAGGTCTTTTGCATGCTAGCAATGTGCAGGACAATGAAGTATGCAGGTGTGTCTGTGTGTGTCTCTGACCTGTGTGTAAGTGTATTTCTGTTTGTGTGTCACCCTTCCTGCGCATGCTGTTATGACAGAGGGTCATTCCAACCTTTGAAGCTCTTTAATGCAGACTCTCCCTTCCTGTGATGGAATTCCTCCCATCAAAAAAAATCTCCCAAACAATCTCTATAATTAGAGCTCCCTCTGGAACAGCATCCTGCAGTAAGTGGATTATCTGGCGTTAGATAAAGAGAATTAATAAGGAAACAAAGAGGTCTCTGTACATAGTGTGATGGCTGTCATGAAAATCTCATCTGAGTAGGTCATCTGAGTAGTGCACAGTAAGACTTCCTATCACATTACAAAAAGAAAGATTTTATTATGGTATTTCAAATGAGAAAACTTTTAAAAAAGCAGGGAAGGGAATACAAAGCATATAACACGATGTGTTTTACAATGTCTACAGCGACTTCCTGCAAAGGTAGCACCAACACTAGTGCAGCAAAGGTAGGCAACGTTATACTTCATGACCAACAATGGTACTTTTATGTGTTCGACATAAGCAGCCTACTGTAGCTAGTAGCATATACTGTTAGCTAACTGACCACTTTCTTCTTCTGTAGGTCTGTCTGAAAGAATGAACTGCTGTGTGCTCTCCGTCCTGTTGTTATCAAAGATATGTCTCGAGTCCCTGATGGACCTGCCTCGTTTGTCAAGCCAGACCCGTGATGGTCTAGGGCTTATGAGAAATGGTGTTTGTTAAAGGCAGCTAAAAACATAAATATTGATATTATATAAACAACAACATACTGTCACGGTTTTGGTCCCTGGGTGCTCTTATTTTGAAGTTTGGTCTTGTGTCCCGCCT
>LKNJ01005357.1:0-15630 GCA_002120245.1 Maccullochella peelii
CACATCTCTAGCTGCTCAGAGTTAAATACTCCTCGCCAGGAAGTAACCTTCAGAGTTGGGTGGCAATACACAGTGTTCACTTGTACTGCTGGTCTCTGTTCTCCTTGATCGAGCTTCAATAAATGCTTCTGCGTACTTAACTCAATAAGTTGAAGCTGCATATTTCTGCACAACAGTTAGGTCCTTCATCGAAGTCGAAACACCAAATCAATGCAGGGACTGAGGATCAGTGGTGTTATTGCTTTAGCTCAGCAGATTCCACTGACAACCAACGGCCCATTTCAGCTCGGCTAATACTGAACAGCATGTTGCAGGTTATGAAGGAGGAAGCCTTACGCTGTATATTTAATGTCATTCTCATTCCTCTGCAGTAGCGTTGTTTAGAGGTCTTGTTAAGTTTAAGTGTTCTTTGTACTGTAGCCATACAGTTACTGCAGATACCTGGTGATGCTCAGTAAAATAGCCCAAGTATCTCTATTCATTTGAACTGTTTTCACCCTACATAAGGAAATTACAGAAAACCTTTATGTTCACAGAATTTGTGTGACTTTAAGGGACCCTCCAAAGATTTACACATCAAGATCAGTTTAGTCATCATGTTCTACTCTACCTTGTGAAAACAGTTGTACTGTATAATGTCTTCTGTGGTCAAGACTAGAGTCTACAGCCACGCTAGCAGCTCTATGATGATATTTGGCAGGCATAATGTTTACCATATGTCACCATCTTAGTTTATCTTAACATTTGAACACAAAATACAGCCGAAGCTAATGGGAATGTAATTCATTTTGCACATTTTTGGTCATACAGTAAACCAAACTATTGGACAAAATTTGACCTGATGATGGTGGATAGATCCGCTTATAATCCGTCACAAGTCCCCCAACTCTATGGAAGTGCAATATTAAATCACTGGAGTGCCTATTTAAGAGGATAATTGTAGACTTTGGTCAAAATAATGTAACAATGTAGCAGAAAACCAAAACCTTAATTAAAGCTGTACTGCTTTTGACCACGGTACTTCAAAACAATGCCTATAGCATAGATGAAAAAGCTTATCATCATGGATATACTCCCTTGTGTTTCAGCCAAACAGGTCTTATTCACCCAAAATGGCTGCACATAGAACACAATTTACAAGTTCAGCAGTCACTCAGTCTGGCATATCAAGATCCACTTACTTTTTTTTTTTTAGATAGAAAGTACTCTAGCAAATCAGCTAGCAGTCAGATGACCTGCAATAGTAAGAAAATATCTAAAATGTGCATATATAAATATGTAATGCTGCTTGTCACAGTCAAGACAGTGAAATGAAAAACATGTTCCAAGTTTTAATCCTGTGTCCCTGTGTTAATTTCTCTCTTGTTACATGCTAAATGCAAAGTGCTAAATGCTAATTGTAATGACATATTCATTTTATTCCTTTTTAATAAGACAGAAACACCTTACGATTTATTTAACATTCATTTTTATTGGGCAGGTCTTCCAGCTACCTTACCTTTTTCAAATATCTAAAATTCCTTTATGTCTTTAAGATATAGTTAACATTCATACAACACTGATGAAATAAAACAATACTGAATATCACAGCATTCCAGCAATATATTACACATCTACATACCATGTTATATAAGCCTGAAACAGCTTTGTAGCGCACAAATATGAATAATGGGTCAAGTAAAGGGTGGAAATACACCAGATGTCTTACTCCGATTCAGCACCAAAAGCTACAGCTGCAGCCGAAACGTCAGCTTCAGAGTCATCTGAGTGAAGAGAAGAAAGTGGTTCTGAAACCTGCGCAGCCAAAGACCTGAGCAACTCTTTACTTGAAGTATTGGAGACGTGAATAATAACAGTGCTGTGTATTCTTACCGTGGTCCTTATAAATACAGGGTTCATTTTAAGCACGTTAAATATGTATAGTTAATCATTAACAAGTGTGAAAGCACTCTGCACACTAAAAATACGCTTTCTGTTATTTTATTAACCAAAATTTGCGATTCGATTGTGCATTTTAAACATTAAAATTTGAACAAGATATACATGGGCAGGGACAGTGTCAAATACTGTGTATCTCTATCTCTAGTAACAATCTCATGACACACTCATCCCAGCAACATAAGGAAAAATAATACGTCATTATGTTTCTGATGTTATTATCATGCACCTTTGTAATGTGCTGATGGCTCACAGTGTATTAGCATTTATCCTAAAGACAAACACTTGAACTTAGATCAGTTCTACAAGCAGGACAACAAGGGAACAATAGCTAAAGATAATGCAGTAGCCTCCTTGTTTGTAGTCACAGTGGGTTGTAAACTGTTGTTTTGGTGAGTGGTAAGTCTTAAAAGGAAAAGTCCTTGTTTAGATCGTCTTCCACTGCTACATACTGAGTTATTGTATGACCTGCTTCCTCTACTTTTGCTGCAGTGATTGCTTACATTTTCCAGAATGCCTTAAGTGTGGGGTGTGGCCCAAGCCTTTTACACAAACACAACATGACTTATAACTTGATCGCACTGTGTTCTGAAAGCCAATATCAGTGCAGTGTTGCTGCCTATTTACACACCCAGCAGACATGGAGCAACATTACAATTCATTTGAAGTCTTGTTGGTGTCCATCTGATGGAATTCAATATACAGTCCCCTCCTGAGCTGCTAAGTACTCCACTAAGTTCACCAGCTAGTCTCTAACTTTGTCTGCTGTTTGGTGTTGGCAGGTAGTATATAGTGGGTTTATCAGAGCTTTTTTGGTAAGAGCTGGGACTGCAGACCAGAAGACCAACATAATGAGCTTAACAGGCTTAACTGACTATACCGTAACATAGATCACTTCGAGTGATCCTTTGCACATTACGCAATCATGTACAACGGGGGATTAGGGCCATTGTAGGGAAAAAAAAGTTTTTAAATTACGGATCCATGGAGGGGGGTAATAATCCTACAAAAAACTTCAGAGATTAAAGTAAAACATTTCCGAGAAAAAAACTTGGGTATTCTCTAAGATTGAAGTGGAACATTTCCGAGAAAACACTTTTTTTTTTCTTGTACATTTGTGACTTTAATCTCAGAGAATAGTTTATCCCCGTAAATGTGAGTTTTTTCTCATAAATATACAACTTTGATTGAGTCTTTTCTTGGAATATATGCCCCGGCCCTAATACGTCGTCATAGTCATGTGATCCATTTCTAATATAACATTTTTGATTAGTTCTGCTTTAAGTTTGGGTTGATCTTTGAATAAACCATATTCACATTTTGACTGGTCATAGTAGGTAAAGCTATAACAGACATAATAACATTAGTGATGGCTCTATTCCATTTAGGTGTGTGTGAATCCATGCCACTGATTCAAGTAACCTAGAACTTAACACCTAAAAGGAAAGGCAGCCATTATTAATATTACTAGTTACACTTGTGTTTGACAAAATGTCTGAGGTTGTCGAAAGGCATTCTGGGGAGTGTAGGAAACCACTAACTGCTGCAGAGGTAGACGATGCAGGTTGAGGCAGAAAGGGGTAAAGTGCAACGCTTCATCACTGAGTATCTCTTGGACAGAACGTCACAGACTGATAATATAAGAAGAGGAACTGTGTGAGTTTTCCTGTCAGATTGTTGCCCTGTGATGACAACATAAAGATATCACAGTTTGACGCAATCAACTTCAAGTAAAGTGTTGTATTTCTTTAGCCATTAACTGAGCTTCATGACTTGCTGTTGGCATCGTGAGTCTGAATCTTGGGTGGTGCTGGCATCTTTTCAGCCAACATAAAGTGCAAATACATATAGCCAGGCAGGGAAGCACTCAGTAACACCCAAGGGACCGGTGCTGGTCCCTGGCCCTGAGCTGGACACACTTTACACTGTCTGCCTCCTTATCAGCATACAGTCATCCACCATCATTCACCGTCTCAATAGCATGAGCTGCCTTCTTTCATATGCGTATAGTTGTTCTCATAGCCTATTGTAGTGCTGAGTGTACCTGTGGAATTAAAGTAACGTACTGAAATTTTTATACATGATATGATGAGCCATACAAATACATCCATATTGTGGTTAATGATTTTAGTCGCATGATTATAAGTTTTCTTTCTCACTTCAGCTGAACGCAAATATCTGTGACAACAAAGCTGGACTGAAAGAAAATGTAGCATGATCGGGTAAAGTGAGATGATTGGCGTGTCTGAGCCTAAAGGAGTTTTTTTTTTGTTTTTTTTTTTTGTTTTTTTTTTAAAATCTAACACAGACGTCAATACATGGAAAATTAATGATAACTGACGTGCCTGCAATGCGTGGTGATTGTTACTCTTGTTTTACGGCAGTGTTAAAGATATTTCTCTCCACAACTGACCTTTATACAGTAATTATGACAAAAAGACTAACCATTAAAATCAAGCATTTCTTGACACTTATGATCATCTGAGCCTGTCAAAAAAAAATTCTGCGCAAGTTTGTTTATTGTAGCATTTTGGTGTAGTTCATTTTCACCATAAATGTGTGTTTTTTAGTATCAAAAATTGACCATATATGACTATGCCAAGTGTGTGGATGAATTATTTGTGTAACACATGTATGTAAAGACCAATGTCGGAAACATTGTACACCAGTATATGTCGGGCCCTACTTTGTGTGTGTGTGTGTGTGTGTGTGTGTGTTCAGTGAAGCATTAACCCCGTGTTGTATAAAAGGCCTTGTAACCAAAGGTGTTTTCTCCGCTGTAGGCCACGTACAGAAAGCCGTCCTCATCCTTCTCCTTGTCGTACAACTGGCCCATAGTCAGACTGCAACACACAGCAGAAACCAGACTCTTATTAGATCACACACTGACTCCAATATGGGTTTGTGATGAGTGAAGCCTCCAACATTGCTGATCGACTGAATTCAGTTTTCTATGCTAAAGCCTGCAGCAATCCCCAAGGACAAAACGCATACAACAGCACAAACATTTAAGAAAATGCATTCCAATTCGGGAAATGCTGCAGATACAAAAACAAAAGGCCAACATGCAGTACAAAAGGCCTAGTCCACAAAAAATGGTTCTTTTGAATTTATATTGGAACACTTTTCTCCCTGTAGGCCTGAAAGTGATTATAAAATGTTTCTAGTGTCCTCATTATTGACGAACAACACATACTCATTCACATACACATATTCATTATTCATGTAATTTCTAATTCGATAGTTTCTCAAGGCATCATCCATCCTGTTTATTGATTAGAGCCCAACCAATAAATCAGCATGGCAGATATTATCGGATGCATTTTAGCTTATCTCAGATACCGTATACAGTCGGTAACGGAGTAAATGTTGCTGCTGTTGTTAGCTAGCATGTTGTTGGCTAGCGGTGTAAATGTCAGCAGATAATGGTGCCTTCAAATGGGGTCGTGTTTATGAGAAGAGTCCACATGAACGTGGTAGACCTTTCTGAAAGCTGGTCCTCATCCTAAAAGTCATTCCTTGTAATATTACAAGTGAAACATACGATTTGAAAATACAGACAATAAAGTGTAAATCTAAATGTTCTAATTCAAACCTGACAGGCACACTGAAAGGATTGAAAGGTACAGATGAGAAGAAGTTAGAGAAGATGGGTTATTTAATCTATGAATAACCCCTTTTAGGAAAAACAGACAGAAAAAGGAACAAGCTAGGGCAGCTTTTATAAAGATCCATAAAGGTGTTATTTAGCAAGGAGAAAAGTGGCACTCTGAAAGGGACTAAGAGGGAGTTGGCTACATACAGATTAAGATAGGGACAAGGAGTTAGGGTTAACACTAGTTAATAAAATAAAAAATGATCCGTTGACAAAAAAAACCAATTCATCACTCTCCATTGACTTTGTATTGTGTGAAGGTGTCTCCTTGTCACTTCGGTCTGCTAGAAAACAACAGAAACATGCCTAAAAGCTGCTGTGTGGTGGGATGCACTACCAACAGGGTGAAGCACCCAGAACTAAGTTTTTATAAGCTGCAGAACCCAAAAACTGAGCTTTTAAGAAGACAAAAGTAGGCACAGATGTGAGGCATCAGCAGGAAGAATAGGAACACTGTGGGCTCCTGTGCAGCAGGCATTTTGTCACTGGTAGCCGAAGTCAAATATCCAAATGTCAGTTTTAGGCTAACTATATTACTGTAAGTTAAGCTAAAGCATTTTGACAGTATGCAACTTGTGTAGTGGACTGTGGCTACATCAGAAAGCAGTATTATGTTTGCCTCTGTCTCTATAGTGTAAATTGTTGTTTACAGTAATGTTATATGTTGTACAGCATATCAGCTCACTTTATTTTAGATGATTAAACTTACAAGTGATTGACTGTGGTTTGGTGTCCTGAATAAAAACAAACGTGGTCGATACAACAAAAAATTTTAACCGATGCAGTGAAGTACAGTCACAATCATCATTCTGCCTTGTAAGAATGTAGGATTTACTGCAGTGTAAAGTCCGACTGTAGACTACATCTATATTTACGGTAATACAGCATATTCAATAAATAAGTCATTTTTACTCTACATCATTTCAAATACTGACTTGTGCATAAATCGCAGGTTTTTTCTCATTGCTATTTTATAATCTTGAGGAAATAACCACCGCAGACTCTGTTATGAGAATTTTTTTTAACATTATTTGATAAAGACCACTTTATTTTAGAATGCAACAATGATTAAAATCCAATGATAAACATATTCAGTGTTTGCATGCTCTGATAAACCCACTGCAGGATTGTGTTTGTGTGCCAGTGTACCATGTTGTGTTAGGTACACAGGGTTTTGTAAATTAGAACACTGATTAAGCTCTGATAAGATGTAGAAGAGAGCAAACAGTAAACTGAGAGGCTGTTGTCAATGAGATAAAATTGCACTGGCTGACATGTATTGTTTCCTGTGAATCCCTCGTGCCTAGGTAGGCAATTTGAATCCAGTGTGGGAATGACGGCCCCTGGCATTACTCTACTATTTAGAGAAGTAATTGATGAATGCAAATACATTGAGTAGCTACTGCAGCAAAATGCAGGCCATAAATAGTGTCAAAAAATGAGGTTTGAATTCATGAAAATCTTGAAGATTAAAATTTAAGGCATTCTAGATTTTGGAAAGAAGGAAAAACATAGCTGCACTAACTTCTATGGGTTGAAAGGTATAAGTGGATATATAACTGGCCAAACCTGGTCTGTTCTGCTGTGAGCATACCCCGCTGTGACGTAGCATGGTGCTATAGTGCCGTGCTACAAAACAGATCATGTTGTTACCACTATCTGGCAGTGCAAGCCAGATTATTAGAGTGGATGCAGTTACTCTTTAGGAGCTGTTGGTACACTGAACTAAGTGTAAACCAGATTACACAAGAGAAGCATTATTAAAAAAATACAAAGCTCTGAGAAGCAGGTCAGAGTCCTCAGATATACTGTACGTACATGGATCACATCAGCATGTCAGAAAAATGGTGATGTTTGATCAGTGTAAATTGAGAGCGCAGGTGTGGCTTCATCCTCTTTCACAGGGAGATTAATTACTCAGAAAATGTGCTACATCGTGACATGTATCATTATCTGAGATTTTGGTCATATCGCACAGCCCTAGACCAATAGTAATTAGTTAAAAACACAAACACATAAATAATCTTGATACAGGTCCCTTGGCTTTGCTTTTTTTTTTTTTTTAAATTGTGACCAAGATACTTTGCTGGACATTTTACAGTTGAAAAATCAACTTGTCAGTGCTCTCTGGTGTTACAAATGACCTAAAACCTACTTTGGCATTTCTATGCTACAATTTCTTGTTACCTTTCGCCGACAGATACACTCAGTTACTAGTTTTAGGTACACCTGGCTAAAACTAATGCAGTCTAATACAACAGTCCTGCAATGAAGGTTAATATGTTTTGTTTTGGTTGAAACTGTTTTAGAGAGGCGTTGATTCAACCGTATGATCAATTTGAAGGATGTAGTTTGTGCTGCTGTTGTATTGTATTATACTAAGAGGTGTTTCTAATATTTTCATTAATATTTCACTGATATAAATGGGGCTGACAAAATATAAGACACAGCACAGAAACTGAACATTATAACCTTCATGAAGGTAGGATTTATTGCAGAGCTCTTGTATTAGACTACATTAGTCTTAGCTAGGCTGGCAACTGAGTGTACATCGATGCCGATATATCTGCAATAAGCTATGGCCGATTTATCATTCCAGCTCTGATGTGGTTGGGTGATTACAAAAATGCACAGCAGCAGTGATATAAACACTCCTTGGCCCTCAGGGGACAATTTCTTAAAATCAAACTGAAATTAGAATTCTGCTTTTTGTGTGAGGAAATATAAACTATAATGATACTTCAGATATTGTGCATATTTTTGGACATATTTGTGGGATTATGCTTCAGGCATCTGGGTCGGCGTTTCCCATGGCAGGTTGACTGACATCTGAGTGCTGGTAAGTTTGTATTTCACTCAGAAAGTGGAAGCTAGGTAGCCTAGCTTCCTAACATTAGCATGGATTCCGACTATTTTTCATTACAGTATCTGCTGAGTCATATGTAGCTCCCGCACAATCAGTGCTGTGTTTGTCATATTTTAAAGAAAGGAGGGGGGTCTAGCTAGCATTAGCAGTCTTTTTCACAGGTCAAAGTCAAATATCATATATATATATATATTTTTTTTTTTTAAATATATATATATATATATATATCTTATTATTTACAAAGGCACGTTCAATTTATGTACAATTTGATCAATTATTCAACAAGATGATTTTCATCACTCAACAGTTAAATGAAAGTTTATCCAATCCATTATAAATAGTTGTTTATAAACATGGATCATTATAAAGCAAAATGTCTTGAGTACTTGTGTTGGCCCTCCACAGAATTATGCTAACCTTTTTTGCTGCACCATTTTAAAACTGCTACAAATAGCAGTTTATCATCAATAAATAATTTCAACATTGATTCTGAGAACTGACCATAATTACCATAAACAAATAAGACTATTAGCAAAAAGCTGCACTTCTAGTGGCCTCTGCACTGCATTTTACACACTGTACCACCTGGGCATTTTGAGATAGAAAATTGTGTGTGCTTCCTGCCACACATGACAGTGACTGATGATACAAAACAGGAAACAATTTTGCCTTTCATTTTGCCAAAATTTCAGTGTCTTACTGCAACTTACTTCCAGTATTGTTGCTCTCACCTGGATTGGGGGACTGTTTTGTCGACGAAGAGGAAGATGGCTTTCTCCGAAGGCAGCTGGATGCGTTTCCTGATGATCCACATGAACTGGGCCACTGTGATGTCAGAGGGCACCAGGTACTTCCTCTTATCAATGTCCACTATTTGAGATCCAGAAACCTTCTCCACTATCACCTGGAGCACACAGATCCACAGATTAAATTGGCTTTTAATTCTGTATGGTATGGCATGGGTTGCAATCTCAGTACGCTCTAATGTGCAGATTCAAAGTTTTGTGAATGTTAGCTGTTCTTTGGAGTTCACTGCTGTAACAGAACCTTAATGGCCATTATAGGATGTGACAATATCAGTTTGTCAGACTTGACACCCGATGAAGTACAGCCAAACCTTGTCAGGCATACAACTGCGTCTGGAGAGAGTCCTGTCCTTATGAAACAGGTCTAATGTTGGTTGCTCTAGTCTAGCTGATAACATTTCAGTAGCATATGCCACCAGTAAGTGTTAGTGCTGAGCCTGACAAGCTGAGCCTTACATGTCCTATAATGGCCACTGCAGGAACCTTGTTTATTTGCAGTCCTCATGAAATGTCAAGAATGCTTGAAGCTGCATTACTCAAGCTGAACACGTCACACACACACATTTGACATTTTATGACATTTTAAAAGTTGATTTGTCTAAGGTATTAGCAAACAACCTATTTCCAACAAAGCAACATCATTCATTTGGAGTCTGTTTTTGGCCACCTGACAAATGTAAGTGTATTCACTCTGTTTTGGTTTCCAACATGGTGGTATAGGCCTACTAATAAATGTTCTAATGTTTTTCAGATTTTCACATGTACCTCTGTCCAGCACCTAGTATTCATTGCGTTTGAATGTGCATGCTTTTGTACATTTTTTCGTCTCCAACAAGCCCTGAGGGAAATATTAGTTGCTAAATGCTCAACTATGTTCACCAGCTAGTTGTTAACTTTGTCTGTCTGCCATTTGGTGCTGGGCAGAGTGTACAGTGGGTTTGTAAGAGTATTTTTGCTGAAAACAGCTGCCTGCTGTGTCAGAAAAACAGGGCTGATGAAAGTGCTACGACTGAATCAAAATGGTACAGTTGCTAGCCGTAAAACCAAAACAATGAGCTGAAAGACACTAAAACCCTTCAATAAGTGAGGGAAAAGGCAGACCTGGATGATAATTCCAGGGTTCGTACAGCTTTTTAAGAGTAAAATTCAAATTGAAATTTCAAGCACTTTCAAGGTACCTTAACCAAAACTTTCCAGACACCTGAAGTATTCATCATCACATCTAAACTGTTACAATAAATGCCAGGAGACAACAAACAAATATGACAACAGGATCGTTTCATATGAAATATATGAAAAAGATTTTTGGTTTACATGAGTGATTGTGTAGATGATGAGTATATTCGAATTCAAGCATATTCCTAACCTTGAAAACATGTCGGCTAAAATTAAGCATTTTCCAAACTTTCAAGACTTTCTTATGAACCCATTGTCTTAACTAAGATCCAACCATTCAGTGAGCCTAAATAATAGGAGGAACTCTGATTTGTGTTCACTGACTCTGTTCCTTCGAGCAGTCTTCCCAACAGGCACAGAATGCAAGAACTACTTAAAGGGATTGAGTTTAGCAGGCATTATCATCCACACAAAAGGCTCTGGGAATGCATTTCCTAAGGCCATGCAGTTTAACACCTAATCTGTTGTCCACAATGTCACTCTGTATGCACTCTGATCTGAGGTGTCAGTCTTCAGCGCTGCTATATTCCCTTCCTGCCAGCATGGCAAAGTTTACTTCACAGGCTTTTCAGAGGTGTTTTGTTAGCCAGTGTGAGATGAAATGAAACCTCCACGTAGCGTAACAATAGCCACGTGTCAACAGTAGCAAGGGACTGTGAGTTTTTGAAGGCCATTTCTAAAGCTAAAGCTGCTGATTTTTGATACATTAGTTCTAATTTGTTTTTACACAGTGTTATTTTTATTCCCAGAAATGAACATAGTTTAATGTTTCTCCTCAGAACTGTATGCATGAACAAATCTGGCATTTGGACCAGGTTTAGAGCCACAATTCTGAAAATATTTTTGATATAAAAAAAAATGGATAACATGAAATGAGCAGATACGGGGCTTCTATTTGGTTTGAATATGGCATTTTCCTTATCAAATGCTAAGTGTAGTTGCTAATGGAAAACATGTGGGGAAACAACCAAAAAACATACAGGTAAATATTAGTTCTCATCAAGGATTAAGAGTACTGTATTGGATTTAGAATATTAATTTCCCTTCTACAGGAAAAAAAATGGAAATGTACTAATAGGTCACTTTGTGGTACACACTGAGGTATCTTCAAATGTGTTCCATAGATGGTTTTAAGGTGATTAACAAAGCAGACGGGGGGCTTTGTAAGACAAATCCTAATCTGTCTACCAAGACTGTCACTACCACTCACTCACTCTTTTCTTTCCTACCCATAACTGCCATTCACTCACCCAGTCACTCACTCCTTATGTCTTGGCTTTCAGTCACTCACTCAGTCTGTACCTTTAACCCCCATCCCACTTCCAAAAACACCACCTCCCCCTCACTCACCGGTACTCTGTCAGGATATTTGTTGCGTATTTTGGCTGACTCCACACATCGGTGCTCTGAGGGAGAGACAAGAAACAAACAGGAAGTCAGAGATTAAAGGGATGAGTGAGGCCTCTTGGGAGCCTTCTCTCATGCCTTACTGCCAAATACAGCCCAGCCCAGTCCGATATAGTGCTCCGTATGCAAGATCAAGCACAGCACAAAGGCTGGCAGCGGTCAAGTGTGATTATCTTCATTAGTAGTGATCCTCAACTAATAGTCATAACTGTAAGTAATGAATCACATCAACAGTCTTTATTAAATGATACTAAACATTTTAGTACTAATCATTATCAAAGAACAAGTGATAATGCATCTATTTCCAGTACGCTTTGAGGGCAGGACCAGATGCAGCAGATAGACACTGAACAGAGGCCAGAGAGGGGAGGGTGAGGTGATAAGATGTAGTGGAACCATTTAGGTTCAACACATCGCAAGCTTTCATTAGCCCAGATACGAGGCCTACTTTTGGAAACCTCTCTACAAATCCTGCAGCAGCCTTTCTTTAAAAAGGAGACTCGAGGTTATCTGAAGAGAATATGAACACAGAAGCTGAAAGGAGCTGAGGAGCTAAGTCACAGAAATGACACCTATGGGGCTGCAAAATAAACTGTCCCAGGAATCTGACTTGTTTACTTTACACCAAACTCAATTCAAAATTCTTGTAAATGACTATTCCCCCTGAAACCTTGAAATGATCATGTTAGTGGAACACGTTACAAGCTCTGGAACAAATACTAATGAAACACTCTTCAATTCAGCGTCTATGTAATACACACTACTAATTTCAAATGTCCTGCTTTTTTAAAACTTGTTTCGCTTGAAATTCTCGACGTCTTTTGTCCACAAAATATACCCTGGAGGGCGGTACCGAGCAGTGTGAAGCAATGCAAAAAGTTTAAGTGCTATTGAGAGAAAGTGCTTCCTGGAGGAGTATTTTGGCCGAATGAGCTACTACATCTGACCAATTTCTTAAGTCAAAAGCCAATTTTTACCAATGGTTTTCTACCAATGATTTAATATAGGCAACACATTGTAAGATGCTTAAATGGAATTTGGCGATGAAATGTACCATGCAAAATAAAGACACGTTTCAGGGAGAAATCAGCTAATATGATGTGGCAGCAATGTAAAAGGTGAACCCTATTTTGACAGCGGTCATTTGACTGAGGAGGAACAAGAACACGGTAGCATTTGTTGCTAGTCATGCAACGTTAGCCATTATGGATTTACATCAGTCATTTGCTGGTGCCAAGCATGCATTTCTGCACCTGTGTGGGCTGATATGGCAAAATAGACAGCAAAACAGAAAGGAGGGTACATGACATGACAAGAACATCTCTTGTTTCATAACAATCCAAACCCCTTTACCGAGGGAATGGTCCTCTTTAAACATCCATTTCATCTTTGCTGGCTCCCCGCACTGAGGCGTGATGGTAGAGTCGAAAGGCGGGCTTCTAAATCAGCGGATAATGTCGGCGCAATGTCCAAAAATCCAGACAAACGCGATCAAAACAAAAGGTCAACAATGTCTCTCTGCCCGAAGCTTCCAACTGTCCGTCTGTCTGTAAGGTGACGTCACTGCCTGACAGAAGGGTGGTGGCGGTGGCGATGCTACCTTCAAGTGCTCTCGGAAAAAAACAGTCCATCCGTGTACTGAGCACTCAATAACAATGCAGACTAGTATATGCAGGGTATTGCCAGGAAATTAATTTTGTTGCCGAGACGGGAGTTTTGGATGCAGAATGAAACCATTAATAGAATAATATAGTAAAATGTGCTAGTCAATGAATGAAATAACCAATTGTCCAGCGCACATTTACTTTTTTCTCCCTTTAACTCAGTTATTGTAGCACCAAAGTAGCCTACTTATGTAAAAAGTTATTTCATTGCATTGTGTTGTCCCAGGTTTAGGACCTAAAAGGGATTGCTGAAGGGAACGTAGTATGACTAGAAAAGGCTATATTTCCCAAGAAAATGTTAAGTGTGCTCGCTGCTGAGATGTTGCAGTTGAAACATTTGCAATAGTTGAATTAGGCTTACTGATGAAGTTGCTGTTGAAGTGGCAGTGGAAATATAAATACTGAAAGCAGTTGAAATAGCAGTTAAAACGGAAGTGCTGAAAGAAGGTGCAGTTTCCATTTAAATGTTAGCATTTAATGAAGTCAAAGTGTCAATTTAGGCGTAAGCGCGGCTGAGTGAAGCTGAAGTATCAGTTGAAGTGAAAATGCTGAAAGGAGTTGAAGAGAAAGAGATGAAGGCAGTCAAAATGTCAGTTGACTTGTAAGTGCTAAAGTAGTTGAGTTTTCACTCTGTTATTGTAACACCAACATACTAATATGAAAAGTTCTTTAATTACAATTTGTATTTAACAAATATTTTCAACCAAAAGTAAAGATTATCCCATGTTTAGGACCTACAAGGAGTTGCTGAAGGGAACATAGAACAATAATTTTATTCAGTTGATTTCATTTTAAGATTTTGTTTAGCGTGAATCTAAATAGCATACTCCATATTTATACAAAGTGTGAAGTGAAGTGCTGTGCACAACAGACGCTGGGAACTAGCTAGCTAGCTAACATAACATAACTAGCTACTTTTTCCTTCAATTTAGTCATTTCGGAATGTGTATCTACATCAGTCTTCCGTAACCATGTACTTAGTTAGAATCCATGCTAGTCTGTTGATATTGAGATCTACGACTTTCTGTTAAGTCCATTCTCACTTAGCCCCAGTTTGTGTCTCTCGTGTATTATCATTACATTCTGGTAATACATGAGAGGCACAAACTTTGGCTTATTCGCATCTGGTTTTGATTCAGTACAAGAGTGTTTGCACTCTGTTTCTGGTTATTGTTTTGTGCCTTACCTACAGTACAACCTGCTTCTGTTGGTTGCCAAAGTGGGTTGTAGGTAAGGTGTGGCTAGCTGGCCAAGTGCAACTAAAATAAAGGCAACCTTTTCTAACCTCTGTAATGTAAAGATTTCAGGCAGCGTTGTACATGGAAGTTGGCTATTTCTTTTAGTCTGGGACTGTTGTAGATGGCTTCAAGCAGATATGTTATTGGAGAATGTCAAGCCAGAATGAGAAGGGCGGGTGGCACACTGACACACGTTAGAGGCACAGGAGTGCAGGGAGAGTTAGTTGTATCCTGTTTCCAATATGTGTTGTGTAATTGTCACACCAAGGCTACACATTAGGTGTTAGGGTGGGTAGCAGGGTTAGGACCCATGTGCAGACACTCAGGCAGACTGGATCCAGTTCAGTGATTTATTAGAAAATTGTTGACAAACTTGCTAGTGTTTAAGAATTGTTTAATATTAGTATGTAATGTGGCAAGATAGCTAATATTATAATAGTTTGCTGATAAGTGAAGCAACAATGCATTCAGTTTGACAAACAGAGAGTAGATCAGCTGCAGGTCCATCATCTCCATCTTCTCTGAGGATGTCAACACAGATGTCACAATGAGCTTATAAGGTGGATACTATATGTCATCTCAAACAGTCATTTGCAGCAGTTTACACTGAAAAGAGACATGAAACACTAACATCAAGTAGTGTGTTTTATTGTATTATATGATATCATACAATTTTAAGATGCTTGTAATGTACAGTGTTTCTCAAGTAATGTGTTAAGAAACATGACTGATGCAAATAAACCTTACAGCATTTCTTCAACAATTTAATTACTTAAACTGAATTATTATTTAACCTTACTTCCTGTATTCAGGCCAATCATCAGTTTGAGAGTGATAGCAGGTTCTAATCTTTCCATATATATATATATCCATATATATA
>LKNJ01005358.1:0-10390 GCA_002120245.1 Maccullochella peelii
GTGAAAACCTACTTGGCAATAAACCCGATTCTGATTCTGAAAGAGTGCACTGCACACACCTCCTTCTCAGACAGACTGGAACCTGTTGCTTGCTCTATAACAAGTTGTTACCAAAGACTCCTTAACGAGGCCCTCAAGGTATTACTGAAAATGATTGTTTCCTTTAATCTAGGGTTGGATGCAGGGATGGAAATTAGCACAAGCCACCAGCCAAATGATGGTAAAATATGAAAATGGCTGGTAGATTTCAGACAAAAAACAAGCATGGACCAATTATTAATAAGAAGACATAGAAGGCTATTACCACAGTAGACCTTAGGCCAGTGTTGCCTTCTCTATTCTCTCTTTCCAACCTGTAGAATATGACACGTCCACTGATCTCGTCACGGTTCGCACTTCAGGTGAAGCAAAACCTGCTTATTTTTGGTTTCAGCTGGGAACCAGTTTATTTTTGGTCGAAATGCTCCGAACAGTTCAAAATTAGGCGCACGAACCAGAACGGAACCCGTTTCATGTGGGTAGAAAAGGGGTATCTGGGTCACATCTGGTCCTTGTCACATGAACACCTGTGATAGTTGGTAGGGGACCTCATCTTGTTGTTGTGTTGTTACTGTGTTTAACTGCATCACCAGCTTTGTGTCATGTAATGGGAACATAAATACCATCTATAGTCTCTCTCTCAAAAATGGGTTCATGTAAAATCTTCTGTCAGCCAGGCATGTGAGAGTACCTTTGCACTAAGTCATGGCTGACTACAGGAAATGTTTAAAAGTCAATCTGAGCTTCCATCATGTAAAACAGAAATAAGAAAATTTTATTCAAGGAAGTATATGCGTCCAGTATCTACTGGATACAGATGGTGTATCTGTGTCTATTTTGCCTGTTGGTTGGTTAGATAACGCCACCAAACACCAGCTGTTTTAAGACAGCAGAGCTCACATTTTTCATACTACAGAGTAGGGGTGTCGATCTCTAGGCACCTCACGATTCGATTACGATTCAGAGGGCTGCGATGCGACTTATGAAGTGATTATTGATGCATCTTGATCAGTGTCCGAAATTAAACTTTTGACTCGCATATTTCCTTCTGTTAACCGTTCCTTCTATTTTGAAGTATAATTCAATATAATTCACTTAATTGTTTATACTATTGAGATGTACTGGTCTAACATGTTTTCCAGGATCCAGTGTTAATAACTTATTTTATACAGTATTAATGTTTGTGGATGTGTTGTACGGCTTCTGCCACCAGGTTGTGCCTTTTGAGTAAGAAGAAAGAGTTTGAAGCACAAGTAGTAGAAGAAGAACCACTTCCTTCGTTGTTTTACGTTGCAGTAGTTAGCACAAAGCTAGCAGAGAAGATATGCTGGCAGACTCTGGCTGTAACACATGACTATTTTGGTACAAACACTTACCCGCCAGTATGGCGGATAGCCTTACCCACACCGCTACTACAGAGAGTAGAGCTGAAGAAGAGAGAAATTGTTGTTGATGAAATGTTTCATGTTACCAGGTTTGGTTTTCTGCAAAGAGATCATTGTTGCTGCAGCACCTGAGGACTCAGATCCTGTACAGTCTGCTAATTGTGTCTTCTTTTGCACCGTGAACTACTTTGAGCTCCTTGTGCCTCCTGCAACTCCCCGGCGCGTTTTCCAAGCGTTGGCTCACCAACACAGTGTTTGTGCTTGTTTACTGCAGAGCCAGTGTTTCTAAACTTGGCTCATCCTGCTGTCCCCCTTCCCTCTGTCTAGCCTGGCTAAGTGTAGAGCGACACTGCAAGGGTGACATCCTGTCCCACCGTTTCCTGACCCACTTATGAGCAGGTCTGGTTAAGGCTTTTGCAGCCCAATTCTCTGGTGCCAGAGCATACCGGGCGTTACTCTATTGTTTTAATCCGTCTGTGAGCTGGTGGCTTGTCTGTCGCTCACCTTCATGTCACTCTTGCCTGATCCGAGAAATGGGGTCATTTTATCAGTTCACGCAATCCTTTTTTGGCATGGCAACATGGTCCATTGAAAAAGAGAGCACAGACAAATAGGATGAAACCTAATTACACTTCATTCATACTAGTTATTCAGATAGAGCTCCTCAAGGGAGATTTAATATCAAGAAGGCAATTTAGTATCCTGCTCCAGTGAAATGTTTGCTGATTTAGCTGCTTATGTGCGCTTTTCTCAGCATTGCACCTGTCTGTCTCTTCTGATTCAGAGAATTTCCATCCACTCTTCTGAATGAATCTGTAAGAGCTTTGCCTGCAGTGTGCAATTCACTTACTCAGCTAGATGCTGTTTGCCAAAAACAGTGAAGAGTTATGGCCTGCCACGGGGAGAGGAGCTCATCGTCCGGCGTGCTGCTTCAAACAACATTAATAAAGGACTGTACCACCGCTGCCACGTGACTCCGGGAGCCTATGAGGAAATTCTGTAGCTGACTTCATTCACTGATCACCAGGACACTCATTCACCCTCTTTCCTGCTGCAAGGTCAAGATGCTTCCCCAACAGCTCCCCTCCCCCACTCTGCTTCGCTCTGCGAGACACAGATGAATGTGTATGCACATACTCTTACACAATGACCCTTTAGCGTATTTTACACCGCAATCATGCTACAGTGGGACAATGGATAGTGACTCAGATCTATGCGACAGCTATCTAACATCAATAGGGATGTGTACAGTATACTGGGACAGTCTTTGCACGTAGGTGTATGCTTGCTGCCATGTTTTTCTGAAGATGTGTGGTTTTATTTTAGGGCTGGTTAAAGATTTTTCTTCTCGCTTTCAAAGTACGTTTGTAAAATGTTTTTACAAAAAGCAATATGATATGACACTTTGAATGGTAGACCACACCACATACGGCTCTATTATCCTTGCCTATTGTATACTCGATCTGATTTGTATGCATTCTCACACACACCCCATACTAGCACAGAAAACAGCCATTAATCTCTAAAGAGCAGTGATCAGAAATCATGAGTTATCCCCCCCACGCTCCCCTCAGTTTTATGTATGTTCACAGCTATTATCTAAAAAAATCAGATGCTTAGGAATCTCCAGCAGCATTTCCCAGTAACCATACAACCATAAAATAATTTAATGTTGTAATAGGGGTGGCAGAACAGGCAGTGAACAGGCCCTGCCAGCACTTCTCTCTCCCTTACTGTAAAGCAGGATATCAACAATGCTGCAGTTTACCGTAACTCATTGCTTGAGAGGATTTCTCGTAGACTTGTATGCAGTGGTTTGGTCCTGTGTAGAGAACTGTCAGAGTGATGAGTAGGGCTGCTCAGTTATGGATAGAGTTGATCATCTTCCATACTGATTCAGATTTGATAAAATGCAATTGAATCACACCGAAATGTATCCTCAGACATCGAAATGTTTCCTTAGACATCGCTCCATTTCATCATGGAGCATCATTGTCTCAGCAGTTCAGTTCCTGTGTTTCTTAATGAGCTGACAGAGGTACTTTGACAGAGTTATGTCTCAGTAAGCCTTACACCAGCAAAAATTTAGATATACAGATTTTCTTACTGTGATGATTTTTTGATAGCCGACAGATGGCCATCCTGCTGCTTTCTGTTCTCAGGTGCACATATATCCAGTCATGCATGCGTAACCTAGCACAACCTAGCATTTTACATGGCCAACCAAATATTTAGGACCTTACTTTTCTATAAGGTCTGTGTACTTGGCAGATTGTCCCCCCCCTCTCTCTCCAAGTTGGTAGTTCCAGGCAGTTCTGCCATTACAATGCACACTGTAGCAGTGAGATCACTGGAAGGAGAGAAGTGGGTGGTATGGCATGCAGAGACCAAAGGCTCTATTGTTGCATCTGTTCAATCAGGAGCTTGTTCTCTCGCACTTACCCCCACATCCAGTCTACACCTAAGCTCAGATGCTGTCGGACCTGATGGGTGGAGAAACATTTCATCTTGCTTGTCTTTAGGTAGTGCTATGATTACCCTTGAGTTGCCATGATGAACCTTTTCCATCACAACTACATTTTAATTTCTCTCTCATTAGATGTGACAGCAGCTCAAAACATTAACGTCTGTTTAAGTACAAAAACATAAAGTGCTATGTTAAGCACTCTACAAATAGATTAGTGCTAATTATGCTGTGTCCCCAGCATCATTGTAACATTGCAGTGTAAAGCTGTGTAACTGGTTGGCCCAGCTATGGAGAACAGGGATATGGAAGCTCTTGATACATTATCTTTTCCCAAGAGTGGTTTCACCTGCGTAGGTTCACATGAGCGGCTCTCTATTCAAATGCTCCGTCTGTACACATTGATTCAAAAAGTGAGTCATAGTGAAACCAGTCTTGTTGAAAAGCCTAATGGACCAAACTGCGGTCCTACTGCTTTTGTTCGGGCCCCCCAAAGCGGTGGCATGGATAATTAACACAGCTGTGAATGTTTATGATAAATCGATGGTCAATTAATCACTGTTAAGTATTGATTGATCAATAATGTATGAGGTGACAATGAACAAAGTGGCATCTAGTTTATGTCCTCAAGTTAAGCCTGTAAAATGCAACAGAATTATGTTTAATTCTTTATATGAATTTTCTTCAGTCATTTGTTGAATAATGACAGGTGGAGCAGGAGGAGACATTTTAGTGAAAGTCTTTCTTTAATGTATGATTCAAATATATCATTTGTGTTTATTTATTAAAATACATAATTTCCTTGGTCTGTGCAGCAGAAATGGCCCATGTCAGTTTAAATAAAGCATTAAAAGCTGTGTAATTTGTATCCCTACTCGGCATATGCTGAAGTGTAACAAGGACATAAACTGTTCAGATATTTATCTCATGCTCTCAACCTGAGTGTAAGTAAATAACACCAAAATTACAGTCAGTGGTTTTGGTGTTGGGATCTCCTGAATGAAAACATTTAGGAGCACACAAAGAAATTCAGGAGAACAGTGAAAAATGTTCAAGTAACACAGTTTATTAACAAACAATGTATTACATATTTATACTGCGTGTGTGCTCCTTCTCCTTGTGTGCAGTTATGAAGTGAAAACCAGTGAAGGACTATGGAAGTGGAAGAGCCTAGTATCTAGTGAAAGAGTGAAAACACTCATTACTGTGATTGGCACATGGCGGCTTGTGGAATGCGGGAAACACAATACACCAGCACCACCCACACCACACTATATGTAAACAAGGTTACTGAACAATATTTATAACAATAACCTTAGTCAAATAGATGTTAAAGATAACAAGGAGGGATGTGTTGCTCTTAGGAGGCTGGCTAGAAGGAGCACATATTGGCACAATGACATCTGTGCACTGCAACCTGGTAGTATAGTATAAATTAGTGTATTGGTATAATAGTATAACATTAAATAAAATGTAAAATAAAATGGTAACATGTTGGTATAATATTATTATATAATGTTAGTATATTCATTATAATTTCATAAAATGGTATACTATAGGCCTGTAACCTACCACTAGTATATTATTTCCAGTTGGACAATACAGCAGTTTGAGAAATACACAACTAACATTCATAATTTTTGTAGGTTTTTTTCCTTCATTAAATCCTTGTGCAAGAAAAGTGGTCTACATTGGTGGTTAGTCTCTAATTTGTTCATGCTAAGTACTAACTTGTCAATAATCAGAACAATTCATGTGTAACAATGAGTTCAACGTTTAGTTTTCTCCGATTCGCACATATCTGTTTGGGAGCAAATGTGAGTGAAATACTTACACTGCAGAGCCCTGACTAGTACCCCGATAAACAAGTATGCAGTCTAAAACTTGTCTTAATCGTAACCTGCTAATTCTCATCTATAAAGATATCTTAAGTAACCACTTGACACCAGTGGGTTTTTTGTTTTGTTTTTCACACTTCCTTGTGCAGTCTGTTAGAAGAAACCCAGAATTTTCAAGCTGCCTGCTCAGTAACTTTCCTGCTGCCNCCCCCCCCCCCCCCCCATCCTTGTCAATGACCTAGTTTGAAGTTTATAGCTTCGCTCTCTCTGAAATGAAAGCCAGGAGGAATTTTCCTCTCCATATGCTGTTTTCTATATCCTCATTCTATTCTACACCTCAGATTATGTAAACAGATGCCAGCAAGGTCTTGTGCGTCAGGACCATTATTTTAAGAAGCGGGTTGTGTGTCTGCGACATCCTGTCTCATGAATGAACGTGACATTATCTGTCATTTGGCAGCACTGGCATCCTGCTGGTGCCCAGTGATAGCCAGGAGTGGATCACTAATCTGTAGGCCAAATAATCTATCAAATGTTCTTGTGACCACAATGATCCACCAGACAGCATCCTAACATCCATTTTGCAAGCACCAGTGAACATGACCCAGTCAGTCCAATTTAATTATTGGCACACCCAACAAAAATACAAATGTGACTGGGCTAGTGTGTCATCTCCACCCCTGTAATGATGTCCCCAACAGGTCAGGGAAGGCTCAGGATTGCCTGAGGTGGTGGGTGGCGACTTGATTGAATGATTTTTGCCACCAAACATTGGCTAAATGACGTCACACCCCTGCCAGCAGCACTCGCTCAAAGCCGTCAAGGGTGGTGTGTATTTGTTAACCAATACGCATTGGGTCTTTTAAGAGGAAAGATCGGATCAGCAGCTTCAGAGAAAGCCGGGCCTCATTTATCAGTGTGACTGCATGTGTGAGACACTGAAAGATATTGAAATGTAACAAGGGAAATTTGTATGTCTTAAGAGGAACTTGCTGACACATGCTGGTATCCCTTCTGTGTCCTATATAAGTACGCTGGTTTATAACTGAGACCAAATGTGTAAGTCATCCTGACTTGTTTGTCTTAACACCCACAAAAGGCATAGTTTGTTCTGTATTCAGATATTTGAATTAGGGGTGGACGATATGGCCAAAATCTTCTATCATGGTATATGTAATTTTATATCACAGTAACGGTATATATCACAATACAGTAATTGTTGTGTCAATTCAATTAAGAAATGGTTTAAAATAACCATACCCTACTTGATACTCTGTATTTACAATTTCACTCTCCTCCTCCATGTTTTCTTGTCACTCTCTTCTTCTGTGGCGGTTGGCAAACTGGCTTAGAGGTTCATTACCGCCACCAACTGTAGTAAGCAGTCCTGCTGCCCAAATCACGTTACCTTGCTAGGCAGCTGGATTCGCAAAATCACGCAAGAATCCAGCCCTAATTTGCTACATAGCCTGTCCCGAATATATAGCACTGAGGGATAGATAGCTCCCGCAGTGGAAACTGCCGGTGGACATATTTCTACCGTTGCACGGTATATACCGTCATATCGCCCAACCCACGTCACACCTGATCATGTGACTGGCTTTTGAACTAAATATGATAGTAATGATCACAGTGAACTGCTGTAATTTAGTTGGAAGTAATAAACTTTACTCAACTCATTTTGTCTCATCAATCTCATGAATCAAACCAACTACACTGTGCAATTTGTCTATGAAGTGCAGGTGTCCGTGTCTCAAATTTATTTCTTGGCCCTTTGACAAATTACTTCCTGCACAGTTTACATAAGAACTTGTTTTAGTCAACAAACCATCCAGGATGTGTCCTCTTGCCTCCAACAGGATCTAGTCTACATTCATGTCATTTGATGCTCTATAAAATCCTCCTTCAGTCACATGTGATGTTATGGAGTGTTTTGAAGGCATGACTCACAACACACAACTAAATGTGAGTAAAATAACACAACACAGTTTACTCAAGTCATATTGACTTAGAATTTAATGTTGGCAAACAGTGTGGACGTGTGTAACACTTAAAGAGTATTCCATTAAGACATCTTTTCATTATTTCCTCATGTTTCCCACTATCGCAGAGAGAAATGGTGCTGGAGGTAGGATACAGTCCTACAACCTGCTGATTAATCTATTGAATTCAACAATAGATAATGGATTCAAGATTATATAACATTGCCAGAAATAAACTGTGTACTTGTAAGACACCTGTAATGCTCTATTCACTCCATCTAACATGCAAACAGGCCAAAAGCCCCACGGTCAGTCTTTGGGATAAAAAGCAGGCATTGATGATCAACGCAAACCCACATGGTAACCAAACTCCACCACAGTAAATTATTCATTTGTCCTGACACTGAGACCGTAAAAAAAGAAAATTATATATACAAAACAAACCTGCTCAACTTTTCCATCTGAAACAACTGTGCATGTGTAAGAGACTGCAAGAACATCGTCCTCCACTCTCCATGGTTACAGGATATGTTGAGACACACCTCAACTGGCTAAGCCATGAGTAATGGTTCCTGGAATTTGGCTGGAGAGTTTATGCGCTTTCCAGGGATGCATGAGAGAAAACAGAAAAACAATACATGGCATACACAGAAAACATTTTCCCTTTGGACAACAGGCAATGTGGATATGGGCATGGAAAACAAAGAGCTCTTTTGCTCAGGAAGGGAGATTCAGGATACATAATACATTTTAAGACTACAAAGGGCTGCATGGTGCATGTATAACGTGCTACTGGGAGAGAAAACAAGAGCGCTGGCAGGCAGCCCAGCCATCATCTGGCTTGAACTTAAATATAGCTGCAAGCGCGATCCAAACAAATACAGGAAAATGAGCTGTCTTGGACAAACCAACTTTTTTCTAAAGGAACTTCTTAAAATTTGAGTGTGATACCTCTGCAGTGATCACCTTTAGCAAATTAAGTCTCTGACAAATCAAGTATATCTGAAAAGATAAGTTGATTGATTGATTAATTAAATAAAAGAAAATGAATCTGAAACTATCTTATAATCAAACTGTTTCGGACATTTTTCTAAAAGAAATACCAAACATTCTCTAGTTTCTTCTCCTTAAATGTGTGGATTTGCTGCTTTTCTCTGTTTTATAGCTCTGTAAAGCGAATATCTTTGGGTTTGGGACCAACCAATTAATTGATTAATCGAGAAAATAATTGTCAGATTATTTGACAGTGGCAATAATCGTTGGTTGCAGCCCTAAAATGAAGGCACATCATCACATTGATGCAAAAATCATTAAAAACTCAAATCTTGCCATAAAACAGTTGCTCCTGTACACCCAGAGACATGAAAGGGAAAGATACTGCGGGATAAACACATTTATATCGTCTCATTGTATGTTTCGTTAAATTGCCCAACCCTAATGTCATCACAGTTTGAGAAAACCAAACCACAAGCTTCAATTAATTTAGTAACTCGCATACCAAACAACAACAAAAACAAGCAGGTATGAGTTTGCAGTAGACGTGGCAGAAGTTGAACTGGTTTTGCTTTTACGGTTGAGAGACAAAAAGACTGAGAACCTCTAGTACTGTATTCGCCAACTACAGTGAATGTGCAGAAACACATATTGATAGCCACAACACAGTAACAATAAACAAAGGCATACAAGGTAAAGGAACCAACATTTACGGGAAAGAAGAAGTGCAAGACATACAACAATAGAAGTTATCCACAACTGTGCATGTAAGCATTCTGTCACTGCACAATGAGTTGGTATGACCGATAACTGTGCTTAGAGAAGGGAGGTGATGTGAGTCCACTGATGTACTGCAATATGGTACCACAGAATAGTTGTACTAGATTGCATGAAGAGTAGGAAACACCCTCACCCAAAGGCAAAGCTGTTGTAACATAGCAAGAACTAGAGGGAGCCGAAAATTGCAGAAGACATGAACTGACTTGATGGTAAGTGTTCTGGCATGTCAAGTTTTATACAGTGTTCGCATGAACTTAAGTTAGACAACCAAAACAAAATTCCACAAACACACAAGGCTACTCAGCTTTGTTAGAGAAGACCATTCTCCCATTGCTGCAAGACTACAGAAGGCTTTAACAAAACTGGTCAACCCAGAAAGTGAGATGAGGGTCAATCTGCTATGGGTACGACGAAAATCCTTGGCCTGTAGGTCACCAGAGACCCACACTCTGACCGGAGAACACTTCTAACTTCCTCGGTAGCAGTGTCACATCTCTGGAGCTTATGAAAATGGTTGTGTAACAGAGACAACAGCCACCCAGAGGTCAGCCTCTGCTATTTTTATCAGCTGGCTTTTCTGGTGCCTGGGAGAGTGGGAGCATTTTGGTCTGGGGGCACTTTTAAGATTAAGATACTTGATGAGGACAGCTTAGAGATGATGTCAAAAACATACAGCCAAACAAAGCACAGCTGAGATGCAGCAGTCGATCTGGCTGCGTTCCCTAAGTATTCAGAGGAAATTCGCAAGAAGCAGAGTGACGAGCTACAGAGTTGTGTAAGAAACACTTGACAAAAACATGAATAAAACATGAAGGAGGAGAGTGAACTTACAAATACAGAGTATGAAGTACGCTATGGTTATTTTAAACCATTTCTTAATTGAATTTACAGAACAATGACTGTATTGTG
>LKNJ01005358.1:10434-23909 GCA_002120245.1 Maccullochella peelii
ACACACACACACACACACACACCGTACATAGAAACTGCATATACTGTGATAGAAGATTTTGGCCATACCGCCCACCCCTAGATGTGACCGGATTGGGTCTCCGGATGTGTATTTTGAAAAACAACAGTGGAGCCTAACAGCTTTACTTTCCTCTAGTGAGGAATAACCTGGTATCATGACCTTCCTATTTCCTGTTTTTAAACACTAAAACAGACGCGCTGTTTTTAGTGCACAGGTTGGGCTGTTAGTTTAATTTTGTCTGTTTTCTCATAAAGCAGAACAAGGCTCTGACAGTTTTGTTTTTTTTGGTTCCTCTTAGTGGTTTACTGTCTCATGTAAAGTAAACCCCATGTTTCTGTACAGTATGTAAGCCTATTGTTTGAGTGAAAAGTGGTGTGTTTTTGACGGCACATGGCATTTGTGGTTGAGTTTGTTGTTGACGTGTATGGTTGTTTTTAATGTGCGAAAGTGATGTTTACAGTCAATGCTGTTGTGCTGACGGCAGTACAAAGCCTGCGCCCAGTGTTCCAGAGCATCAGGGCAGAAAAACAGAGCTCAGCATTCAGTGGACAGTGGGCAGCTGAGCGGCTCAGTGGCTCTGGCAGCGGTATGCCAGGAGCTCCTGACTGCCCACTCAGACACAGAACAACGGCTGCTGGTGCTGATCAACATACTAACCAGTCTAAAGCTACTCTTGTTTGTTTCTTTATGTGGAAATGCAAATTTGTCCAAACTCGCCATGAAGACGAAAAATGCATATTGACAGTGATATGCAAATAGATGTTACAAGAGGCTCTGGTTCAAATATCTGACTTCAGCTTTCTGTTCAGCTTTGTTGTATTTTAAGCTTCATCTTACGCCACAGTGATTTCTGTTCTCAAGGTTTTCACAGGAGCTCAAAGACATACGGATCAGCCCTTGCTCCATAGGACACAGCTCCTTTATCAGTTAGCTGACACTAACTCAGCCGACCCCAAAAGTCTTGTGAGCAGCACTCACTCTTTCAGTTGGTCTCGCACAGTCTGTCCCTGCCCTTGTCTTTCAGGCACTGTTACTTTCAGGCACACTGTATGTTTCCAGTCTACATCCTGGTTGAAGTGGTAGTTTTTCCCCACATTCCCCACATCTTGGTAGTTTCCTTTGTCTTTCTTAATTCTTAAAGTCTTTGCTTCCCTGGTCCTTAATCTCCATCATTCACCCATTTGCTCATTCACTCATAGATGAATGCATTCATGTTTTGGAGACTTAAGTGTCAAGATGGAGTTTCACAAGCAATAAATGAGGAAATCTCCTGTTGGCTTATGCAGCAAGGATACATGACATAAGAGTCTCTTAGGCCATTTCCAGCACATGTTATCATGAACATCATTCAGTTTGCTGTTGACTTGCCAGTCTAGTCGCGTGTTTAGACTTGGCCAATTTTGCAACCACACCAATCAGATCCAAGATAGGCGAATGGTGGCAATAAAGAGAAGGAGGAAATGGGTGCTGCTGTTGCTGCACATTGTGCCAGCCAAGGCCCAGTTGCATAACAGCTGGCTGGCCTCAGCACAAGAGCTGAGTTTGCCCGTGTTTTGCATTTATGAGAACACATAATTTGGAGACATGGTGTTGCGCGTGGGCACGGCGGCTCTTATTTTGTATGAGCCCTTTTTTGTGAGGCAATTTTTAAAAAGTGCTTTAGCAAGTTTGGAACGGTGCAAAGTTGAAGGAGCTTTTGTCTGGCCTCTCCCTTGTATGCTGCATAGAGCTATTCTCTGCCCACCTATTCAGATTCTTCAGTCAATACTTGCATTCTTAATGAATACGTGAACTTTTTTCTATTGAATTTTATATAAGCTGGCATTACATGACCCCATTGTAGCTGTGTGCCATTCTTTAAGCCCTATTTATCCTGAGCCTTTCCATCATATTAATTGAAATAAACATCAGCATAGCCTTTCTAAATAAAATATTTTCCAAATGCTGAAAATGTCAGGGCCCTTCACAAAAATGCCATGTTTAGGAAGTAGTTTAAAAAAAAACAAAAAAAAAAAAAACCTTTTTCAAAGTGTATAGTTTTAACACCAAAATGTTACATGAGCAGCTATATGATGTTTGCCGTCAGATTGTTATTGTCTGTCCTCTGCACGGCATGTAGAGAGAAGATACTGGAGCTATTGAAACCTCTATTCTTTTCGTCCTCCCATTGCTCCATTCACTAGGATGAAACTTGAAACCTAAAAGATATCTTCCCAGATTAAAAACCAATGTGTTAGCTGACAGTTATTCTGGGCCCCCTTCCTCTTTCAGGCCTATGAGCGCCGGTTCCCCACATGTCACCTTATCCCCATGTTTGTGGCAAGTGACGTGATGGAAGAGGAGACCAGCGAGGACGGTTCCACCCACAGGGTTGAGCGCCGCTGTGCCCTGGATGTTGACGCCCCGCGCCTGCTCAAAAGGGTAAGTTGCACATCAGATCGTCAGCTAATGTGCATCTAAAGTACAATGCATTGTGGTTGTTGTGGTTTTACCTTATCCTTACACCTTATCGCTGCTTGAGAGTATTAAATCGGCTGTCACCAATTGACAAGTTTAAAAAAAAAAAAAAAAAAAAAAAAAAAAAATATATATATATAAACAATATAGTCATGTTGAGCGAGTTCATTTTTGCTCTAAGTACAGTAGTTAGTTAATTTTGTTGTCTCATGTCAGTTTAGTGTGTTGTAACATGAGGTGTGTGTGTGTGTGTGGTTTGCAGATTGCCGGTGTGGACTATGTCTACTTCATCCAGAAAAACACGCTGAACCGCAAAGAGAGGACACTTCACATCGAGTCCCATAATGAGACCTTCTCCAACAGGGTCATCATCCATGAGACCTGCTGCTATTCGGTCAGTAGAATACACACCCCTGTTCCATTCAGTGCAGCTTATAATACACAAATGTGTATATTTGTAGAACAGATGGCCTCAGAGGGAAAATCAGACCCTGACCCCTGGCAGTTTTTATGACATGCTCAACCCATTGAGTTATACAGAACCACACATCTATATTCTCAAAGACAAATGAGAACACACACACACTCTGTAAAGCTGTTGTTCAGCTGCTGAATGGCAAGCTGCCGCCAGCACACCCATGTTCATGTTTGTGCCTCCTCTAATTTCCTCCCTGCTTCCCTGCAGAGAAAATCATGTTTAGACTACGCTAAGCATGTTGCTAGCTATCTCAGTCCGTCTCTGTGTGAATTATGAAGTCCTGATCTGAAACCAGCATGTCTTCCCTTTCCTCTCTGTCCCACTTCTGTGCGCTGCATGCTTAACTCTGACTTCAGGTCTGCCTATTCATGAATGGCTGGGCTCTGAGTTAATGAGGTCAAGCACATCATATTAGCCTCCAACCAGCTAGAGTGCTAATTTTAGGTCCAAGGCCACACAGAGGTTTTTACTGTGTGCTTTAGCACACTGTGCTAACAGTAACCAGGATGGACAGCTCAATTAGACAGAGCTAATGGACCTAGCTAAAGCTAAAAGATTTGGTAGCCACGGGTAATGAAGCTACCAGCACAGTGCCTTCAGAAAGCATTAAACTCTCGTGTTCTTTCCAAATGTAATGATGTTGTAGCGTGAGTCAAAATGTATTTAAATTATTTGTTTAAAATATTAGGGATGTCCTGTTCAAGTTTTTTTGTCCCCGACCCTGAGCTGAGTCCTGTAATATCTGGTATCTACAGATCCAGAGTCCGATCCGATACTTATATATTTACCTAAATGTTGATTTGTCACATTCACACACTCTAACTTTCACTCGCAGAGTAGAGTCCGGCTGTCATTAAAGAGAGCAGCGGGCTGCATCACAAGCAGTCTTGATGTGGACAGAACATAGTACAGTTGAGTTTAGATCGGATCGGATTCTGATCTGCTTTATTTTAGCTGATACCGATGCATTGAAGGATGCCCGGATTGACCTCGATACTGATCCGGCTCTGGACATCCCTATAAAACATACATAAAATACACCAAAATTGAAATATTTTTCAATTTTGTCTTTTTTCATCTCAAGCCCCACCCCCGCAGAGTTGCCATAGCTGTGCTAGAATCAGCTGAAAGATAATTGTGCTTTGTATTACTTTATATGACTGATACTGACCAGGTAACCCTGATGAGTTTGTCTAAATGAGACACATAAGACACTCATACCCTTTGCACCACATACCAGGAACATAGGTGCCCTTGCGTGCTGTCCTTTTTAGCTCCAAACTGTTTATATGGACCCACTGACACGCACACTCCTACTCACAGTGCACACTGCAGTGTGAAAATTGCTCTCTATGCGCTGGTGACGCTTGGTGTGTGGTTACCATAGTAACCTGGTGTCTGCATGTGTATACATTTTATTATACAGTACGTGTTTGTGTGTGTTGGTACAGGTTCACCCAGAAAATGAGGACTGGACGTGTTTCGAGCAGACCGCCAGCCTGGACATCAAGTCCTTCTTTGGCTTTGAGAGCACTGTGGAAAAGATCGCCATGAAGCAGTATGCCAGCAGTATCAAAAAGGTGTGTGTGTTGTTAAACCTAATCATTACATATACATGTTTCCTTTGTACTTTCTGTGTATGCACAGAAACACAAGTTCACAGCAGATGAACAGTTGCAGAATACAGCAATAATGGGTGTTCATCAGTCTATTCTATGAAGTTTGGTGTAAAGAGGTTTCTGGAGCATGAGTCAGTCAGTCCATCTCATGCTGTAATTGCATAAATGAGCTTGTATAATCTGTTCAAGTGGACAGGGGTCTTCTATTGTGGACCCTGTGAGTCATCTGCTTCATTTAGCATGGATGTGGGCAATGTTGAATGCATTCCTTTTATTTCCTCCCTCTGTTTCCATTACCTGACACTTCAGTTGGAAATACTAAATGAATATGCAGAGCTGTAGTCTTTCTTGGTTTGAATAAAGTACATATGAAGATATAATATCATTACTATTGTTGGTCTGTATTTCAAATTCCTCTATTAAATCTAATTTCCTTCTATTCATAGCCTCTCCTGCTAGTTTAACCTTAATTAATTTTTTCTCTTGGCTTTCCTCACAGGGAAAAGAAATCATCGAGTTCTACCTGAAGGAGCTAGAAGATGAAGGGATCACCCATGTGCCGCGCTGGACTCCCTCCTCCCTCCCCCTGGCTCTCCCCAGGCCAACCAGCCTCTACACCAGCCCGCTTGTTCTCCCCGAACTCGCAGTCCTGCCCACCCTTTCTATCCCGCTGCCCAGCGACACCAAGGACAGCACCTCTCAGGACGCCAAGCAGGACAGCAGCGCACTTCAGGCAGACAGCCTAACAGAGATCCTGGCTGGCACACCTGAAGGTCTGTTCCTGCAGATGACTGAAAAATGAGAGCTCACTTTGTGCATGTTGATATGTGTAATGTTTAAAATAGTGCAAAGGAAGTGCAAGTAGCGCTGTTTGAATTCCAGCAGAATACAGAGTAGAAAAAGGATGTGTTTTACTGCAAAAGCAATAAAAGCAAGGCCTCATTAATTATGGAGGGCACACTCATTTGAAAGCAAATTGAAAAAAAAAAATCTAAATAATTCTACAAAAGGTGCTTAAATTTTGATTGAATTGACACAGAAATGACAACATATTATAGGGTTTTGGTTTCATTAAAGGTGTATACCACATATTTATTGACACCAACGTTAATTTACCTTGTGTTTGACTGAATTATGTTGGCGTTGTTTTTTTGTGTTGCAGATAAGTTGGATGCAGACTATATCAAACGTTACCTAGGTGACCTGACCCCCCTGCAGGAGAGCTGTCTAATCAGACTTCGCAAATGGCTGCAGGAGACGCACAAGGGAAAGGTAGTGTTCGGTTTCTGTTTTTGTAATAATAGAGTAAAACAGAATAGCAATTTTTAGATATAATGAACCGAGACATTTTTAGAATACTTACTCTCTACCTCCAACTTTAATCATTGTCAGGGACATCTGCAGAGGTCAGGTTAGTCTGACAGCTTCCAGCTACTTTTTACATGCTAATATGGCTAACTGACCTGCTGTTTGCTGCAATACCAGTAGTCTATTTAAATGAACCAATTGATAGTGACCTCGGCAGTGTGAAAGTTATGAAAGGTTTTGGTCTTTTCTTATATTTGCATTAATTTGTTCACAAACCCAGTACAGCTCAACACTCTCCCCTTACTATCCAGATCCCTAAGGACGAGCACATACTGCGTTTCTTGCGTGCCAGGGACTTCAATATGGACAGGGCGCGGGAGATCCTTTGCCAGTCGCTGACCTGGAGGAAGCAGCACCAGGTGGACTACCTGCTGGAGACCTGGAGCTCACCACAGGTCCTCCAGGACTACTACACCGGGGGCTGGCACCACCACGACAGAGGTGGGCCCTGACAGAGCCAAACAGTCTACAGCCATACTCGAAGACATGCTCCAATCTCACGTGTGCATACGTACGCGTGCATACGTTACACTTATGATTTATGTAGGCCGTGTCGGAGCTGGCTATACTTACACTGTTAACTCCAGTTTCTTACAGACTCAAGTTACACACAGCACATGAGCTAAAGTCATTCCTAGCCTTCAGCCATGCAAGTGAATTAAACATGAGGCCAATTTGTCAGGACCACTTGGTTACCCAAATAGCTTACACACTCTCACAAACAGTCAAATTCTTCATTTTGGTGCATGCTGTTAATTCCTTGTTCAGAACAGAGGGTGTCTGTTGACAATATAAATCAAACTTAAATGGCTTTTATGTTCCCACATCAGTGAACAGTTAATCTTCTCATTTCAGTCTTTCCACAAGAATCAGAATCGGCTTTATTGGCTGAGTATGTGTACACGTACAGGGAATTTGACTCAATGTACTTACACAGGAATAGACATAACCGCTAAGAGCAAGGACAACAATGCTGAACAAATAAAGGTGAAGAATAGAAAGACAGACGGGCAAACTATGCAGACCTTGTTGAATGTGAAGAGTGTGACATAGACCATGTTGATATTTGTTTTATTTTTCTAGATGGCCGTCCTTTGTACCTCCTGAGGTTGGGCCAGATGGACACCAAAGGGCTGGTCCGTGCTCTCGGAGAGGAGTCTCTGCTCAGACATGTATGTAACACGTGTCGCGACGCACTTCAAGTGTGTATCAGTGTATCAGTATAGGTCGATAAGTTTATAGATCAGGCAGTTGGTGGTTGGTTTACAGGTTAGGGAATTAATGTACAAAGGCATGTCCTGACAAGTGTATTAACATCAGGATGTTTACAGGACAGAACCTGTATAAATAGTCTGCTTATTTAGAATGTAAAGCCAAATGCTTAAAATGTAAGATTACAATAGACCACTGAGTTCATGTTTTGTCATTTTAGGTGCTGTCCATTAATGAGGAGGGTCTGAGACGCTGTGAGGAGAACACCAAGGTGTTTGGTCGACCCATCAGGTAAACGGACAGTACAGATCAATGTAGAGCTGAAAAATGGAATCGATTTGGTGGATTAATGGAAAATTAATGAATTAATTAATTTATCAAGCAAGATTTGCTGCTTTTCTCTGTTTAATATCTTTAACTGAATATCTTTTTGGACTGTGGGTTGGACAGAACAAGCAATTTGAAGACACTTCAATTCACCATTTTCTGTAATTTTATAAACTAAATTATTATTGTTGATTAACGATTAATCAAAAAAAGAATCTATATAATAACCGATGATGAAAATAATCGTCAGTTGCAGCCCTAGATCAATGCTAATTTCTCAGTAAAAGTATAGTAAAAGCTTTAAATGAGGTTGCAGATCAATAGAAACACAAGATTTAGTGGAAAACATTATAGAAGCTAGCAACAAGCTAGCTGATCCAGTTCAGCAGCTGTAGCCTGGACACAGGTGCACACACAGCACGAGTGACTCCAGGGGAGTATTATCTCCCCCAAAATGGAAAGGACGCAAGAGGCTCTTCTCTGAGTCACAGACGCCGATGGAGATGGGGAGAGGGAGGGAACGGTGATGGTATCCGTCATCTGTCAGGCCTCTCAAACAGGAGGAGGTGGCGGGGATAAGAGCCATGCAGGAAGGCATGTGAACTATGAATGGCTGTCACGCCACAGCCCTTAGCCAGAACAGACGGTGGGTGAAAGGGAAGCTGTGGAGGGGGCGGGGGTCCAGAATTAGCAGGCGTTGCTTTCACCACTTAAGCTTCACTTCAGGGTGACAGGTGCTAAGTGCCAGAAAGAGGCTGTAGCCCAGTTGTGTGTGTTTGCAGCGTGCGTTTATCCACACTCTAATCCTCTTCCCTTCCTCTGCTGTAGCTGCTGGACGTGTCTGGTAGATCTGGAGGGGCTGAACATGCGTCACCTGTGGCGACCAGGAGTCAAGGCGCTGCTGAGGATCATTGAGGTCGTGGAGGCCAACTACCCAGAGACTCTGGGACGGCTGCTTATCTTGAGAGCTCCCAGAGTTTTCCCCGTCCTCTGGACACTGGTGAGAACCAGGATGCTTACTAGATCAAACAATCTGGCATAGGCTGGTGTGTCTCTAACCCATATTTTGCCTCTGCCCTTAGGTGAGCCCGTTCATTGATGAAAACACACGCAAGAAGTTCCTCATCTATGCAGGCAATGACTACCAGGGTCCTGGAGGGCTGGTGGACTACATAGACAAGGAGATCATCCCTGACTTCCTGGGAGGAGAGTGTATGGTAAGTGTATGATGAAGCTATAGTTATATGAACTTTCTAGGACATGAACCCCCCCCACACACACATTGAGATCTCCTTCTCTGACCCAGTTCTATGTGTGTGTTTGTTAATGTGCTTGTGTGTACATGCATGCTTTTTTATTTTTTTTTATTTTTTTCTCCACAGTGTGAGGTACCAGAAGGCGGTCTGGTTCCCAAGTCGATGTACCGCACAGCTGAGGAGCTCGAGAACGAAGATGTTCGCCTGTGGACTGAGACAATCTACCAAAGCGCCAGCGTCTTCAAGGGAGCGCCGCACGAGGTGAGGCTTCACATAGAGCACCAGAATGAGAAGAAAAGACAGAAAGAAAGAAATGTGTTGATGCTTTAAATGAATATGTAGGGCAGAACAACAGAGAGCTGCATGACGTCTCTGATGAAAGGTCTGCCATCTAGTGGTTGTATGTGGCAGGTGACTTCTTTGGTATTTTTTGAATTCAGATGTGGAACAAATGTGGCATGGCTTTGAAACCTAATCTGTCTACAGTGACATACAGTTAATCATGTTACATAATTTATACATAAAATCAGTACAAGAGTATGAGTTGAATGACAAGGGTCACAGCCGTAGTGCTTTGGCATTATTCCTGTAACCAGGAAAGGATGTGCTTCTCTTTACTTTGGTTTAGCTCTTGTGCTTCTCTCCTGAAGCCTCTCTTAATTCCACATTCTGGCCAATCTTCCCATGTCTGTCGTCCCTCCATACCTCCTCTCTTCCCCAAACCAGCTTCTGATTGAGATCATCGACGCCTCCTCAGTCATCACCTGGGACTTTGACATGTGCAAAGGCGACGTGGTTTTCAATATCTATCACTCCAAGCGGGCCCCCCAGCCTCCGCGTAAGGACCCCCTGGGAGCCCACGGCATCACCTCCCCAGGAGGTAACAATGTCCAGCTTATCGACAAGTCATGGACACTGGGGCAGGACTACAGCATGGTGGAGTCCCCGCTCACCTGCAAGGAGGGCGAGAGCGTGCAGGTGAGGTTCCAGGATCATGAACTGATGCGTAATGGTGCCAACATTTGTTTCTTAAATATATTTTATGGGTTGTTTTTGCTTGTCAGCCTTTGACATTGTCTGTACTATTAATCTGTCCTGTCATCAGGGCTCCCATATTACCCGGTGGCCAGGTTTCTATATCCTCCAGTGGAAGTTCCACAACATGCCGGCCTGCTCGGCCACCAACCTGCCGCGAGTGGACGACGTGCTGGCCACCCTGCAGGTCTCCTCGCACAAGTGCAAAGTCATGTACTACACCGAGGTGTTGGGCTCTGAGGACTTCAGGTTAGTACACACTCTGAGTGTGTGTGTGTGTGTGTGTGTGTGTGTGAGACAAAGACATACATTTGTGTCCATCCACGCTATATACATGAAGTGTATTACATATGTGTCCATATTTTTGCTGTTTTATGGTGTTTTACCATGATATTGTGATAGTTTTAATTTCAAACATTATTCCTTTTATGATTGCTCATATTTCACTCCTGCCTTCTTCCAGTTCCCCCCTCCTGCCACCTACCACATAGTGCCACGTATGACGTTTGATATTTGGATCATTTAAGTCTGTAATGTTGCTAGAATGACACTAAGAAAAGCCCTGAGAGCATCATGAGTTTTCCAGGCCAGTAGTTTTTAAAATAAGGATGCTTCCCTCCCTCGGAGACTCCTTTTAATCCAGCTTTTTCTGTCCAATCCGCTCCTGTCCTATCGCTCACCCCCCCCGCCCTGTCTTCTTCCTGTGAAGAACGGCTTGCTGTGATGTGCAAAGTCTGTAAGTGGCTCAGTGTTTGCCCCTTTTCCTTTAGCTGCAAAGATACGCTAGTTTGCATTGGTTTTTGCTTTTGTTATCATTGGCTAACAGGATGGTGTTGCTTTGTTCACACTAAAGAAAGAATCCTTGCACTGAGAGTACAGTCTAACTATCCACTTGCTGGCTTCAGTCACCCTGCTTGCATGACTAACAATGTCAGGAATCTTAGGCTGGGTTAAGTTGAATGCCAGCGTGCTGAAGTGTGTACACACACACAACATACACCAACCCGTGCACTTGTATACCTACCTACAGAGACACTTCCTTGCATTTGTACTTGTTTTTCTGCACTCATCCATTTGTTCTACCAACTTACTGAATCTCACTTTGCTTTCAGTGCATCGAGAGACCCCTTGCGACAGAAATGACATACTGTGCGTTTAATAACCTTTAATGCAAAATGGGGGCGTTATTGTGAGAAATTGTCATACTAGACCTTTTAAAGTATTATTATATTTTTACGTCCTTTAAATGCTCAATACAAAACATCCTAATGCAAATCCATGTGCTGTCATGCATCCTGTAGTTATATATGATCCATTATAGACATGAGCTTTGTAGAAGTATTGCCAAAACGTACATGTGGTCTTTATATTGACTCTTTGATTCAAACAAACACAAAGTAGCCTACATACTACATCAATTCAATTCAATTCAGTTTTATTTATATAGCGCCACATCATAACAACTTTAAGACATCAAGACTCTCTTTACTTTTTCATGTAAAATGAATGTAAGCAAGACACAAAAAAAGATTAACATGCTTTGCCACAGGCAGCTCAGCCTTCAGACATGCAGGGAAGCCACAAGACCAAAGGCTTTTTTGGTTTGCATGTGACACAGAGTAGATCTAGCAACAACCCTTTCCCCCCATAGTATTTTTGAAAACAATTTGGCATTGTGATATCCTCTCACATCAACCCTTTTCTACCTGATACACTGTTGGTTGTTGCAGCCTTTGGCAAAGCCTGAGCGTTGTGTGCCACACGGGGTGAATTCATCCCCCTCCTGAAGGTTTGATCTGGCTGCATGGTTCTGCATCATGAGCACGAGTCATGCACACAGAATGCATTCAGTTAGTCACTGGCAGGCTGCCGTTGCTCAGGTGTTGCATACACGTGAAAGTTAGCTGAAGAGTGTGAGGTTTGTGTCCGCTCACGTGTTCTCTGGATCTCTGTCTCTTACCTCAGGGGTTCGATGACCAGCCTGGAGTCGAGCCACAGTGGTTTCTCTCAGCTCAGCGCCGCCACCACCTCCTCCAGTCAATCGCAGTCCAGCTCGATGATCTCCAGGTAGAAACTGGAAGCTGAGGACTTCAATCCCCCCACTCCACTGCCCTTACCATCAACACAGAGCCCAACTCTCCTCCTGCCCTTCCTCGTTGTCTTTGGGCTCTGTTCCTATTGCACAGTCAGTCTCTATGGAACTGAAGCATGCTTGCACAAACAGAAGACAAAGAATAAAAAAAAATCAGAGGCAAAAAGGAAAAAAAAACAGACTGTACAATTTTAAAGGGCTGATTTTTGCACAAAGGTAATATATTTTTTGTGCCTGGCATCTCTGCTGGGTGGCAGTTTGAATCACAGCATTAGCAGAATGTTTGTTTGCGTCGTGTCCCTTGCAGGGTGGAAAGGTTAAAGTACACGAGATGAATTGGAACTGGAACCTGAAAGAAGCAATATTCTCATCCTGGGAGCTATGGGACCGGATGAAGACACTGGAGGCACTGGTACATATATGCATTTACATCTAAACCCACATGTACAGTACTGAGACGACGCATACCTCATTCATGTGCGCTTGCTGAAAAACTGGATGTGCTGTTACATACAAACACCACCATCACACACACACACACACACACACACACACACACACACACACGTGAAACACACACATGGGCGTTTGATGACGTGCAGAAATTTACAGTGTTTGCCATATTACCAGAAGGGTTTGTTCAATCTGGTGAATTGTTTATAGGTCAACTGCGGGCGGGGTAAACGCATAACTAGACCTGGGTCGAATTTCACCTGCAAATAATTCTTTTTTTCAAACCGCATGGAGCTACGGAGTGGGTGGAGCTTACTGAATAACGACAATGCCGATGGTGTCAGCAAAGCTGCCAGTTGACGGGGAAAATAACGTTCTGATATTTCCCCGCGGCCGTGTGAGCTTTCTGCCGTTCACTTTGTTGTCTTATGTGGCAAACCCCCACCCGTCCAACTCCTGAGGGCTTTATCACACCTTGAAAAGCATTTGAATATTTGACCTGGGTCTGACTCTTAGCGAAGTAATCCGCTAGAAGCAATAACACGAGTTTGACTTTCTACTGTGTGAAATATATTTCTATTTATCATTAAGATGTATGTGGAGGATCATGGGAGCTGATTGCAGATACAAGGCTAACTGAGCCAGTAAGCGGCTAAATTCTGTGGCACCAACATTATCACTTCTTGTCTGTTACCATTTCGTCAGGAGAGAAACAAAAATAAGTTGCCAGATTTTCTCCTGCACGTGTTTTTATTTTCCTTGGAATGACCACAGTCGGTTTGCTTTCTGTCCAGCGTCTGCACAATTTGAGGAACTCGAGTCAAAATCAAGTCGTAAAGGACATTAAGGCCTTGTCGTTTGTGAATGTGCTACTGATTGGCTAGTGCTCACTAACCAATGAAATGCCTGAATTTGGAAGGTTGTGTTGTAATTGGGCAGAGCTGCCATCATTCTCTGTCTGACACTTTGCGAGTATCATTTGTTGACGGTGCACCACTTGACAATACTGATATTGTACATGTTCTAGTACTGGTTGGAGTTTGTTACTGTTTTTTGGAGGTGAGTACTTGATGGGGCGAAGCAGTGTGGTGTGTTACTGCGTGCTCACGTGGTGATTGGGTTTACAGATCTATTATTAAAAAAATAAGATATATATA
>LKNJ01005359.1:0-25423 GCA_002120245.1 Maccullochella peelii
ACAGAAAAGAGAAAAAGAAACAAGAGGAACAAAGCAGACAACTGATCAACAAGCTAACACAGCTGCAAGTGGGAGAACTAACAAAAAGCAAGAAAGACAAAGGCAAAACACAAGCTCTAATACAAGCTGAAGTGCCAGCACAGGTGATGCAAGCCCCAGTGATAGCTGCGTCAGCTTCCCAACAACCACCACAAGGACCTACAATGGTCAAACATGGACAAACATGACACTTGCATACAACATGCAAGCACAACAGCAACAATTTTGGATCTGTTTATGAACTAACTCATGAATATGTTAAATCACTGTTTAAAGGGGTCATAGATAAGTTAATAAAAGGGTTTAAAGCTCCAGATCACAACGGATGATCTGTATAAGGTTATAGACTGTGACAATGTTTGAAAGAAATTGCTGCTAACACTTACTACTGAATGTATTGCTGTAACCGTTTAGATTGTGCACTGAGGGTCAAGAGGTTTCCCTCCGGATGGGAGGTTTTCTCTTGATTTTTGGTAAGGGAGACAGGTGCAGCTTGGCTTTTACTCGCTCCCCGCCAAACAGGGAGGAGAGGTTTACCAGGTTGTACTCTTATGATGGTAGACTCACTCTAGGCACGATCATATTCTGATTGTGTGTATTTACCACCAGAGACTTGTTGCTCGTTGGTCTGACTCACTCCATCATCACAGGTAGATCAGATGTTATGGATATATTTGTATTATTTTATAATGTTGATTCTTTTGATGATTGATTGTAAAATTAAGATGTAATTGATTTTACTACCTCCTGACTGTAGATCCTCCTAAATCAGCAGACTACTGCGAGATATATTTTTGTATTGATTGCTTTGCTAATTTGTAAAATGTGATTAATAGTCAGATAAGTAATAGGTCAGGTTTTGATTATCCTGTCAGTAGCGTAATTTAATTAGGGTTGGTATACGTATTTTAGCCTTCCTCTTTGGGGGGAAATTATGTGGGATATTTTATATATGCAATGCTAAGGTCAAGTCAGAAAGGTCAGGTTAGTATAAAATTATGGTAAAGGTTAGTACAGACAAAGAATCATTGTAAGGAATCAATGAAGGTAATATTGTTCTGAATCATTAAAGTCTTATTTTTTTATTATTAAGTAGACTGACACTGAGAAATAATGGTGTATGAGAAAGAGAGTTGTTATATAACACTAAAAATGATGACGCTGCAGAAACCTCTGCAAACCATGAGTGGACACGATTGTTTCTCAGTCGAAGTAAAATGTTACAAAAAAGAAAACAATGGTGTCAGGTCAAGCTGGGACACAGAGATGCTCAAGGTGAAGCAGGTGGACCTTAGAGAAGGAGCACGAAAGGAGGGATGAGGAGACAGGATAAAAGACAGAGCTCAAGCTGTTGATTTTCAGTCACTCCATGGACCTGACTCGTGTTTGCTGTATTTTTTGTGCTTTAACAGTAAACTCTTTTCATATTTGAACTCTTTTGACTCAGTTGTTTTATTATTATTATTGAAGTAAGTTTATGGTGTGGTGAAGACTCTGGAAGACATCTGGCCCATCTTCGGGGTTTTCCTCCCACAAGAGTTACCATAAAAGGTGGCTTGTCTGTCCCCCCCCTTGCAGCCGGTGGTCGCCTGCCGGACGCTGCCTTGTTCTGCACGTAGGCCCGTTCACATCGCAACCAGCCAGCGACGAGCCAACAAAAGCAGCTTTGATCGGAATTACCGCACAATAGTGACCCACATCACATGGTCACCATAACGACCTGGCAGCCTCACTGGATCAGTGAAAGTGGCGAGTCAGAAAATGTGTGTGTGTGTGTGTGTCCTGACTGAAACTGTCCATGACTCCTTCGAGGTCTGAAGGATCAGAAACAGTTACTGTAAAACAAAACACAGGGAGAAAAAAACCACACGTGTGCAGCTTCTGTTCTGCGGGAAGTCATTTCATCTTTTACAGTAAAAGTGGAAAAAAGACCCGACAGATCTGCATCAGAATGTAAACGGTGTGGGGGTTCTGAATACCAGACAGCAGACGGAGGGGTGAGGTCACTGCGCCGTGCCTGTTGGAAATTAAACACATGCAGAGAAAGTAGATTAGTGTTGAAATAACACGTGGGGGCTTTTACAGACGTGAAAACTGTGGTTTTAGTATGAACCCCAGTTTACTGTCAGAGTGGAAAACACTTTTCAGACCACAGAACCTGAGCTGGCAGCTGGAGAGATTCCTAGAACAGTTTCAGGACCCTGAATCATCTATTGTTCTGCACCTAGACTCTTTGACCTCTTGATTTTCACGCAAGCTTACACCCATGCTGTTGAACAGCATCTAAATAGTTCAATGATCCTTACAAAAATTATACACATGACCATTTTCTGATCTGCCACCTCTATGATTAAGGTTTGGTAGACTGCATGATGAATGTCCGATGTATCGAGAGGCTACAATAAAACACAGCTGTGTCTCAATTCTCTTCTGTACTTACACTTGCTATTTTGAGTACATGAGTGCGTTCACACTGACAATTATGGCAAAATGCAGTGCACTGTGAGAAACCAGATGGTGTACTGATAACTGGTAAAAAGTTGAGTGTGGAACGCTGCACACTCGAATATATTACATGTAGGTCAGATATGTTCATGAGGGCACACAAATATCCATTTGGCGATCAGGTTCAACACCTCTTCCAAAAGGTGTGATGAGTCCAGTTGCTCCAAATTTAAAGTTCGTGTAAGAGCCAAATCATTGGTCTTAAGGTATCTTTGCATCATGACAAAGACAATACTCCTCGGGGTTTTTATGCCATTTTCAGGATTCTGTCTGATCGACAGAACGCCTCCATAATCTGCACTTCTACACTGATACTGTGTGATAATCTGCTATCACAGAGCACTGGGTATCTGGAGCAGAGGGTTGGACCTGAACCTCTGACCACCAAATCATTTATGTATCATCTCACATTTCATTGACCTTTGCTGTTGGTGATGATGGCTTGCCTCACCGTCTGCCATATTTGGAGACTCTGTGTGTGTGTGGATGAATGTACAGTGTCAGGAATCTGACACCCTGCTGAGAGAAAAGTGAGTGTTTGTGACACATTTTCCAGCCACGTTCTCCTCCGTCCACCCAGACGCTCAGTCAAGGTTCCCACTGCAGAGTGTGTGTGTGTGTGATATCATGCTGTAGGTTCAGATGCTTCTGATTCTTTCTGCTGAAGCTCACAGCAAAACAAAAAGGAACAGAAGTATGTTCCAGGTATTTTAAACGTGTGGCATATGAACACAACAAGTTTCACTTCAAAGGTCTTTGTTGGGACTGAAATTTATAGAAAACATGACAGAAACGCTGACAAAGCAACAAAAATGAAACAGTCCTTCCCTGAGAAAGAAGACTCTTTCTGGCCTCAATCAGAATCCTCAAATGCAGACATTTGCATCTGAAATGCTCAACAAACTCTCAAAAACAGCGCACTGCTTTCTGTCATGGGGGTTTGTTATTGGCTAGTTGCATCTCTGCAACTAAACACATAAGACAAAGCAGGATGTGGTTCAGTTTTCCAGCTGCAAGCAGAAAGTCAAAACGAGGCAAAGCTGTGTGGGACTCGATGATTGATTGGTGCTGTGATTTACAGTGAGTATCCCTTTAGATAGAAAACTTAAAATGAAAGTACTCACTGCGATGTAGTAACATCACTTAGATTTCTAACGAACCTATCGAATTACCTTCATTATTACTCAGTGCAGCCACTTTCTGAGGAATGTATGCACTCTTGTGGTTTTTATACATGTTATAGCACAATAGGCCCGTTTCCTGCAGTTGCGAGAGGAGGCAAAAAAATGCAACTGTATGAGGAAGAACTGATGTTTTAATTCAGACAGAAGGCTGCTGGTTAACAGCTCAGATTTCTGCCTTCACCTTCAAAATCTATCTGGTGATAGGTTTGTTCAGATAACATTGATGTCTGATATCAACAATATACGACATACTCTGGTTTATTTCAACCTGGTGTACTTCCCATAAATGTGGCCATTGTGACTCTCACCACCTCAGCTGTAGAGATTTAGGGAAATGAGGAACTGCGCAAAACAACATAGTACATGCTTTCAATGGAGGCTGTTTCTGTACCATCAATCCAATTTCTAACTGCTTGATCGTCCTTAACTGCCACTATTGCCCTCTTTCCACCAGATCAGCTCTGTGGAAAGAGGGCAATAGTGGCATAGCACCTTTCGTTTCTTGAACCTTGGTGTTATCTAGAGAACCAGCCCGCGTTTCCACCAGTTTTGAGCGGAACCATTGTAACCAAGGATGCATCATCAACAGATGGCGTTCCTCACAACGGAAGTAAACAGTAGGAGCAAGATGACTAATGGCATTTTGGCATTATGGCGAATGTTCTGTGATTACAGATATTTGTTTTTGGACCAACTATTAATGATAAGAAGACGTAGAAGACTGTTACCATAGAGACCAGAGACCACTGTTGCCTTCTCCATCTGCTCTTTCCCACCTGTAGAATAGGACACGCCCACTGATGATGTCACGTTTTTTGTTGTCTTTGTTGCTGAATAAACAAAAAAACACTGACAGTCAACAACTCATGCCAGAATAATTTGAAAGATAATATAATCATATAAAACTCTTTAATTATATTTGTTGCAGGGGACTCCAATAAACTGCAGTAGTAATGTGATAATACACATCCAGAGTTTGAGCCTCTCTTTGGTCAAAGGTCTGTGTATCTTTTGGTCATTCAGAAACGGGTATTAAACAACAAATAAACGGGTCAGTAATTCGGGGGGGGTTTTGGTGTTTTTTGTGGGCATCAACAAAGGAAAATAAATGTGTGTTTTCCTGTTTTCATATTGAAGTGGGTAATCAAATCAATTAGAAAACCAATTTCTGTTTTTGAGATTTTTTCAGATATGTGGATGTTTGACTTTTCACCAGTCAAACCTGCTCAGTGCTGCTCGAACCCTGCAGCTAAACAGAAGGAGAGACAAAATTTAATCAGAGAGGAAATGAAACCCATGCAGGAGTTCATCAGAGGTAAGTAAGAAGCTGCCGGCAGCAAAGAAGATTTCATCATCCCAATTTATTGTTCTTCTTCCTCGTTTATCATTCCATTCTTGTGAAAAACCCACTCACCATTCAGCAGCTGTGTTCTTTAGCATGATGAAGGCATTGTGTCGTGTCACGTTGCAGCGCTCTGATCCCAGGTAGAGTGAAACTGTAGATGTGCCAAACTATATTGAGTGAGTGGGTGGAAGAAGGGATTCCCATTGGAGTGTTCTCAGTTGACAGTTTTGTGGAAAACACCACCAGGACTTCCAGCAGCGACTATTATCATAAAGGTCTGACAGATCGTCATGAAACTTTCTGTGGACATTCATGGAACCTGATTCCTGATTATTCTGGTGATCTGCTTACCTCGTGTATAGTGCTACCTGAGCTTGTGACTCCTTAAATCAAAGCAATGTCTTCGTGTGACCCCTTGTCACCGGATGCATAGGAGTCCCAGGTGCGACCAGTTCAACTTAAGAGTCATTTTTAAAATGTTATTTGAATAATTAGGAGAGTCCTGAAGAAGCAAAATGATCCAATAGTTCACAAGAACAAAGATTAACATAACTTTGTGTAGCAGCTTTTGTCAGCTTTCTTCCTCTTAATCATTTTGTGGCCCCTCAGACTTAAGTCGTGACCCTTGTGGTTGGGAACCACTGTTCTAAACACAACAGGAAGTTATTTAGCATAGTTTGGCTGCTGATTTGACTGTTAACCAACAGGTTGGTCAACAGTCGGCGCTGCAGCAGTGACTGTCACACACAAAGAATCAGACTTTTTCTCACAACTCAAATGTGAACACGCCGATGTGATATTTTTAGATTCAGTGTGTCTTACACTTCCTGTAACGATATCGTTATTTTCAGTGCCCATCGTGAATAGACAACACAATCTAATGAGATCAAAAGACGCTCCTTCTAATCCAGAACACGCCTGAGAATGATGTTGTCTGTATATTCGTGGGTTCACTGCAAACAGGACATACTAACAGCTAGATTGGCATACTTTTAATGGTGTCACTTTGGCCTGACAATGCCCCAGTGCACAAAGACCAGCTCCATAAAGAAAAGGTTCTCCCAGTTTGGTGTGGAAGAACTTGACCTCACCTCAGCCCCGTCCAAACACCTTTGAGTTATGCTTAAAGTGTTGCAACCATGTCTGAAGGCAAAGTGTTTAGATCTGCTCCGACGGGCCACACTTTCCCAGAACTCCTGCCATGATAGAGAGGGGTGAGACACAATGGGGATAATGGAGATGCACACTTTCTCTGAGTCTAAATGTCAGTTCCCCTGTATACTGAATATCATATGCAGAGAACGACAATAAATGCCACCTTGTACCTTGTAGGATTTCATCTGATATAACTGTTCTGAAAAAAGATGACCTAAAAAACATGAGAGCTCTTTTCCTGCAGGAAGGAATCTGATATGTCGTAACCCGACCTGGCAGCGGTGTGAAGAGGTGAAACTCGACAGGTTGGTGCAAAGTCTGCACAGACTCCAGGGAACTACAGAGAGCAATAAAGATCCTTTCACTATTTACACATGTTCACTGAAGTAAATGAGAATAAACACTGCGGAAAAAAACTAAACCACACTGAGCTGATGGTTTAATTCTTGGTTAGAGAATCCAAATGGGAATAATTTTGACTTATAATTCATGACCTGTGCAAACAAAGTTATGCAAACATTGAAGACACTTTTGTTCGGACTTCCCCTTATTCACAGTTTTTTTCCCGTACGTATTTACAAATTTCATCCCAACTCATTTACATATTTACCTGAGCCAGGAGGGGCACTCTTTTATTTTTTCATACTCCATAACATAACATTTTCTAATAACTGGAAGTATGTTTCCATATATTTGACTGGAGCACTGAGCTCTTAAGCACAATGGGAAAATGACACTTCATGTAAAACATGAAGTGGGAAATCCTGTGACCTACACTGACAAACTGCCTTGAGTTCATTGTGAAGCTGCAAACACATTGAAATCATGCAGAAACATTTTGTTTCTGCAACATTTTAAGGTTAAAAGAAGGAGCAGGGAAACAGTCGTATTTGCACCATTTTCTCTTATTTAGACGTTGTTGTTTTTATATAAAATAAACTTTTTATATAAAAAGAGATTTAGAGAAAAAACTGAAATAGAAAATCGTTCAGAATGAGCTGCGACAGCAGAACTGCAGGCTGCTATAGGTCATTTAAAAAACCATCGAATTGAAAATACAGCAACTTCCTCTTTGAAGTGAAGGACCTTCATGTCTGTAACATCCTGTGATTTCATCACTCAGAATGAACTCACAGCTCCGGTTGACAAAAATCACATGTTGGAAAATTTCCAAAACTCCCCCAATCAAGGTACATTTTCACGCAAGAGTTATTTTTAGAATCAGTTCAAAAATGTCATCAAATGGATGCAACTTTCGAGGATCAGATTTAATAAAGAAAGTCTTTAATTCTAATTGTCTAATGTGTTAAACTTTGTCTCGGATGCCTGCAAAACTGTAAAACTATTTACTCTGATTTCTCCAGTATTATATATTAAATGTTTTCATCAGTGATCTATGAATTTTGTTGTCGTGAATTAGAGTCTGAATATTTGACTGAAGCTCTTTAAGTAGCTTCTCCACCATTTTGTTTTATTATTAACAATAAATAATAATATATTTATATTGGTGACTGTTATGTAATCACAAACTGGAGCTCTTTGCTTCTTTTCTTCACATTAAACTTTCACCACATTTAAATTCAGTTACCGTGTTGGCAGCAACTTTTAGAAAAACATAACCGAAAAATAACTGGACTGTATTTGTCTCCATAGTTTTATATTCCAACTTGTCCTCGCAGCAAATAACTCCAGTTTAAAACGAGTGATTTTTACTTTCTATTCTCTTTAGAGCTTCATGTCAGTGTTCAGTCGACATCAGGCGAAGACATTTTGGTTAAAGATATACGCTGCCACATCCAGTCACATCCAGTTTCTCTCAAATGACTGAGTATATTCAAACGTGGATGGTTGGATGGTTTACTGGCCTGTTTGACTGAACATGGGCCAGATTCTTTAAAACAGATCATGCTGAAATGATGCCATTTCATTTTCTGTAAATAAGTAAATACACTTCTGGCATGAAATCTGTGTTTGTGTGTGTCAGTGCAGCTTTAGGAAGGAAGTTTCCACATGAAATACCCACATTACACTGGTCAAAGTGGTCAATGTTTGACATCATCTACATGACACATCCAACATCCTCCTGCAGGTCATTCATTCATTCATTCTTACTTTCTTTCTGTCTTCTTGTTCAGGGTTGAATCTGAATCTGTGGAGGATTTGTAGGAGGTTTCCAGCAGAGTAACTCTCACATGTGACTGGTCCGGTACTCGCGGTGTTTACAGTCAACTGAAACCGTACAGGACCTCTGAATGACATGTGAATATCATGTGAAGGTGATATTGTTTTAACCACATGTGCGACATAAAGCAGAAAGTTACAGCTCGTCATATATCATCTATCACACCGGTTCATGATCAAATAACACATTTCATAATGTGCATTATTATTATTAAGAATGATCTTTCTGTCACTGAAATGCATTTAAATCAGGTTCCTTCATTTGATTTGTGTCCACGTGGTTATTATTTACCAAACCCTGATGATTCAGATCCTCGCAGCCTAAGCGCTCCGGATCCGGAGCCGCGGACACAACCGTAGAAATAATTCTGGTGTTATTTTCCCACTTGTGCAATAAGGTGCGTTGGCTGTTTTCAGGGAGTGGCCTGCTGTGTCTATGGGCGGCTCTAAAAACACAACCTGAGCTGGAAAGGGATAAAATGTGAGCTCTGCGCTGCACAGGGCATATCTGACTTTCTGAAAAGCTCCGAGAGAGTAACACAGAGAAGCTCGAGAGAAGCGACAGAAAACTCAGAAAGAAAATGTACTCTCGCTCAGACAGCGTGACTCTGACGGTGAAGCGGGAGAGCTTCGCCTTCTCCAGGATGGCGACCCGCAGCACGGAGCCCGAGGTCTTCACCTTCGAGCGGATACCGGCTCAGGCCACAGCCGTGCAATCCTACGTGCCCATCCGGCCAAAGAAGCGCTGCACCCGGGTTATGTACCCCGCTAAAGTCCGCATGCACCTTCCACCACCAGAGAAGAGCCAGGCCAAGCGCTGGCTGGTCATCCTGTGCCTGGTGGTACTGTGGCAGATCTACACCGAGGAGCCCTGCGCCGAGACGCCGCTGGGCAGCTCAGACAGCCCCGTCAGCGACTACCAGGGTTTCCCCTTCCAGTCTGCGGAGGAGCAGGCTCTCACAGACCTCGGCGCCAGCTCCAAACTCCTGTCAGCCTCGCCGACCAGCTGTGTGGACGACAACCCATCCAGCGAACAGATCATCCCGAACACCACCTGCCCCAAGCCCGGCGAGGAGACGGAGAGCAGCCGGTCGTTCGAGCAGAGCGCCGGGAAGAGCATGGTGGCTCTGCTGGTCTACCACAGACTGGGTAGCGAAAATTGAGACACCCCGGACTGGTTTAACTGTAAACCGCCCGAGTCTGGGCTTCTGGGATCGAAAATGAACCGAGCTGGAGTTGATCCTGAGCAGCTTCTGGAGAACAGCGGTGCGCCCGGAGCGGCACAGCCGGGGAGGGAGCTCCATGCGCCGGCTTCTCCCTGCCAGCAGTCCCCCTGAGAGCGGAGGACACAGTCTGGAATGGGACAAAAGAAAGAAAGAACTGTGAACTCTTATAAAAAACTGAAACTTGAACTTAACAAGACTTGAACTCTAACAGGCCTGCGGGCAAACTGTATGTTAGTTTAATCATGTCATGGAAACTGTCACTCCTGTAGGCCAACGAGCTGAAACTGACACTGTCTCTTGTGTGAATGTCTTATTTAGCTATTTATTCTATTATTTGCTATTTATTGATTAATAATTTTAATAAAAAAAAATTCTAAAAGAAGTTCCTGTTTCCGCCTTTTCACTGAAGTGCACAAAAAGTGTTTTTGTGTTTATTAGATGTTTCTTGCAGACTGGATCATTGTCAGCACATCTGCATCATTTGCAAACTTGAATCCCATTCTCAGAATGTGGGGGGAAACTGGGCACTACACATACATCTGCAAATTACATTCAAAACAAGGTTGTTTTTTTTAAAGGAAAGGGTATAAAACTGAATTGACACTTTCGAAGAACAATTTTCCAGATTCTCTAAGGCTAAATGTTTTTTCTGCTATTTGGAATATTGATATTTGCAAAAACATCACATCACACAAACTGGTCTTTACACTTCATGCAGATGCATATTTTCCTGAGGCTACTTGTATCTGAGCTTTGCAAACACTCAGCAGACCAGATGCAGAAACACTGAACCAACAGTGATTCAGAAAACCTGATGACTGGGACTTACGGTGGCCCTGAAGGTTAAAACACGATAACATTTCACAAAACACAACAGCATTTATTGTGGGAGCAAATCCCTGCAGCCTGGTTCAGCATCTGGTAAGAGCAGAGGCTGTTATAGCAACAGATTAATGAACATGGTGTCAGAATAAAGGGAGCATCTCACTATACTGCATCTAAAACTATGCTAATAGATACTGAAGGAGATTTGGGATTTCAGCATTTATTGTTTTTAGTGTCCTGGCTGAGACAGGCAGCAGCTCAAATAACACGGTTGCAGACATAAAACAAACCTAAAACAAATAAGAAATTACATAATTATAAGATATCAAATCCTTCTTCAACATTCAAAACATCTACAGCCGGATGAACCTGCGTCCAGCTCATTTAGAGTCACTTTAAATGCGTCCAATGAGAGCAGCTCCTGAAGACTCAGGTGATTTTGCAGCTGATTCCGAGCCGAGGGAGCAGCACTCTTAAACGCCTCTTTTTCCCAGTTCAGTTTGGGGCCAGCAGCATCAGTCCAGAGTGATTTCTGCAGACTCTGAGGAAAACTTTGCTGTTGCAGACTCACTTTCATTTCTTTCACTTTTCACTTGTAAATTGCCCGAGCCACAAAATCTGATGCGTGCTACCTGAGTCACAAGCCCATCAATGTGGAGCTGCTGCAGCTTCAGGTTACATCACAGCTTCATCCGGTGGTGAGTAACAGCTCAAGTGTCTGAAAACCATGGAGACTCTTATTCTTATGATTAATATACATTCGAGGTGTTGTGTTGCGGTGAGGTCATGTAGCTGCGGCTCGCTGACTGAGGCCACCCGTCACCTCGGGGCCTCTGGGGAACCCTTGTTGATGTTGATGCTGGAGGTTGCCATGTAGACATCATCGTGTGCCGGTCACGTACACCTCCACAGGTAATACATCAGGTATGGGGTGGGGGGCACTAAGAAACTAGGTTCTGCGTGTGTCTCTGTAAAAATGTTCCAAAGCTGAATTTTGCTTTATAAATGACACCATCAAACACATTAACCCTGATACTTTCACATGTGTGTTGAACCACTTTCAGATATGTTCATATGTGTGTCCCATAGCAAGCCGAAATTAAACTGGAACTTCCTGGTTCTGTTCCAGAAGTAAGAAAACCTCATTCAAAATCCCATTGACATTTGTAATGACTTAAATAACAAAATATCCAGCCTTGGAACAGAGCCTTTCTCAACAGTATGTACTGTGGCTCACTTCATACGTTTAGACGAGGGCGGTATTTATTTTTTAAACGATCAACTATGGTTCTTTAACAAACACCATTTCCCATAAGTCCACAGACCATCGCAGGTTAATGAGGCAGAAGAGCGAGTCGAGAGTCCTGTCAGCAGGACAGAGAGGACTGGATGGTGGTGAAGGTTGTAGACAGCAGAGCTACATTACAGCTCTGCTAAAAGGTGTTGGTGAATGTTATGGATATGACCACGGTTACATCAGAATTTTATGCAAATTATAACTACATTTCCTGAAAGAAGTAAAAAAAAAAAAAGTGAATTAATGTGCTTTTCCATCCACTGCCATTATGTGAATATCAGGAGTTGGTTCGTTCTCCAGTCGCTGCCATTAAACCACCACAGAAGAAGAAGAGGACACCATGACATGACGTCATTCAAAGAGCTCCAGTCAAAGATGGAAAACCATGTGGAGAACATGATGCAAATATGACCTTTCAGAGCTGTAGTGGAGCACATTTGTAAACCACAGGAGCACACTTCATTTGTTCACAACAACCAAGGACAGAAATACTGAATGACAGATTGCACAGAGTTACAGAAGCTAGCGGAGCAGAGGCTGGACAGGAAGTGACGTCAGGACCTCGCCTGTCTGTATCTGACACAGTTCTGATCTCTGGCCATAGAACCTCAATCTGAACAACCCAAGAATATCTGTCAGTATTAATCGAACTGGATGGTATATTTTCTCTAAAAGAAGAACAAACAGCTGCACTTAAAGCTTTTGTTAAAAAGAAAGATGTGTTTGCCGTACTTTCGACAGGATTCGCTCAGCGCTACGTCACGCGTTGCTCTGATTGGTTGAAGGTCTATCCAATTGCGTCCAAAGGCATTTTGGTCTGCGCCCGTTGGTAACCTTGGAAATTAAAAATTAACTGAGAGGTTCCAGTGATGTCAGACTAGGGGAAAAGGTCTGTGGCATGGTTAAAGAAAGTCCAGCATAAATGGGTGATGGTTCACACAGGCTCAACAGCCAATCAGAGAGCTCTTTCACGCTCAGTCAGGCAAACAGCCGTTGATGAGGGCGACTGTAGCAGTGCGAGATACACTGTAAAACTACAGGCGACATTCAGCCAAAGATGCTAAATGATGGGTGACTGTCAGTTTGGTGTGAGAGAACCTGAACATGTTCAGAGCGCCTGGTCAAACTGGAAACATACTGTAGAGGGTGTCTCTAAAGGAAAGTACCATTTCCATTTATATCCTGGGTCTTATTTATATATAGGCTAGGTTTGCATAACAGGTTTGCATAACATCGATATCACCACTGTCAATGTTAAGACTGTGGAAACTGAACACAGAGATTACAATGAGTCTGATGTGAGCCTCAACCTGAACCGACTATCAACAGGTGAGCTCTTGCTTCATGGTTCTGCTGCAGTGTGTTTACAGTGAAACTAGAACAAGCTAAATTTAGAAGCCAAACTGATGTCCTGCAGATGCAACAACAGGAAGGTTTTTGCTGTTAAACTGTTGTAAAACTTCCTCAAAGGATCTGTCTGTGGTATTCATGTCCTCAGAGTCCAAAATGAACCAGGAAGTATCTCAACCAACTCAAGGAAATGTTCTTTATTGAGTCAGTTTTAACATTTGCTGTGGTCTGTTGGTTTGGTAATCTCGGTGTCAAAACCAAAAAAGCTCAGGTCATCTTTCTGGACTCCCAGCACCCTTAGTTAGATAAGATAGTGAGTTTAATCTGCTTCCAGGGGCTTTGCCTCCCTAGAGGTGACACAAACAGATACATGAGGTCTTTTATTCCTTCAGGTATTGGCTTTTTAAACTAAATGTGATTTGGCCTGCGACGAGCTGTGGATGTGATACAGTGGCCCCCCTTTTCTTTCCCACTGCTCTCTCTGATGGTTTTGGTGACAAGTGACAATGAAACAGTGATGTTGGCGTTAACCTGTGTGTTTATTTGTATAGGTACGTATACACTGTATGGACTGACTGCTGTTTGCACTCTACACGTACACCTCTATTTCTGTCCCAGAATCGTGACTGCTCAGGTCCAGACTGGATTCTGCTTCCTCACTTTCAACCTTTAAGTCCACTTTTTGTTATTTATAACTGTAGCTGGAGCCTCCAGTTAAACGTTCATGTGTTTGTGATCTTTGCCTGCATGATAGTGTGTTTGTAGGACACCATCAGCTGCTGTAACCTCTCAGTTCTTAGAGGTCAAGTCTTAAAATTCCTCCCACAGATGGAAAAGTGCAGGTCAGCAGAAAAAAAAGTTTCTTCTACTGTGCAATAATATTCATTTCAATCCTGAAATTCCTGATGTAAACCACCATGAATCAGAATCAGAATCGTGTTTATTGCCAGGTTTTCACATACAAGGAATTTGCTTTGGTATATTGGCACATAAATAAACACAGTAAAGAAAAATAAAAAAATATAAAGCAAATAAAAGCAAGTCAGGAATACAAATACAATAGAAACATTTGCAATTTAAATATGAAGACATATTTTAAAATAAAATAAGAAAGAGCTGTATGGTTTGTGCAGGATGTAAGTGAGCAGCTCTGTGTTCACATGTTACATAATGAAAAGCTGTTTGGGGATCAGTCCGGTCTGTCTGAACCTGTCTGAGCCTCATTACCTCACCTGGTCTCATCCTGTTACAGCTGCATTGGAAAATTTCTCCGTCAGGTTTTAATTAGTTCAGTTCGTTACATCACAAGAAACCAGAGTTTAAAACATAAAACTTGTTTATTGAAAAGACATTTGTTACCTTGTCTGTAATATAATAATATAATGTATAATACAAGTTTACAGAATGAGAGCGTCAGAAATGTTTCTGCATTTCGGGGTTATTTGCTTAAACTTGTACTGAGAACTGGATTTGCTCAGGTGACGTCTGAGGGAGTTTTAATGAGACCAACCTTCTGTCTCTCTGAGTAAAGAGTCGTCTGTATCTGTAGGTCTGAAGAACATACTCACATTTACATTTCTATCAGAACCGGAGAGCAAAGAACGGCACTGAAGGCTTTTCTCAATATGGAAAAGATGTTTCAGCTCTTCTCCCAACTGGCTTCGGTTCTCCTGCTACGTCACGTGGTTCATTGATCTGATTGGTTGAAGTCAGCCCAATATGGACAGATGGTTCATCCAATCACCTGCCAAGTATGTTTTGAATGTGCCTGCCCTTTTCCAAACAGGACGACTTCTCAGATGGTTCTGTGTAACAAACCGTCTTTGAGTCCGTTTTCTGTAGTTAGTCTGTCATAAAATTGTCTTTTAATCTTTTTTTCGTCATGTGTTTTTATTTTCTGTTGGTTACAGTCGTCGCCATCTTTGAAATTAAATTAAACTAATTCATTCATCCTTCTTTCATATCATCATTTACAAAGATTTTAAAAGCTTTTTGCTCAGTTATCGTCGCTCCTTTGGCGAAAGTGAACTCTGGCTTCATGTGGTTGTCGAGAGAAATGACAGAAACACTTAAATAAAACTGTCTTTGTTCTTTGGCTCCTGGTTTCGTTTGAGCTCGTCTCCTGCTTCATGTCTCCTACCTGAAAAACGTTTCACCAACACACTCAGAACAGTTTCGGCCTCCGGAGAGTCACTCTGTTTGTTTGTGTTGAACAACACCCAATGGATTGTGGGTACGCTCCGCCAAGGTCAGACAGCAGTTTACTCACCAAACTAGTATTTACACGAGAGTTCATATCTACACCGCCAACCACACTGATAACACGCTGACTCACAACACAGTCTGGTATCCTTTAACAGTTAGAGGAATTCAACTGCTAACAAAAAATAAATACAATCTCATTTTTCTTTTCTTTTCTTTTGTTTATGAACATCAATGGTTTGAACAATCGTCTGTTTTATGTTAAATCGAATTGGACAAATCCAACAGAAGGCTTGAAAGAGGTGAACTCTGGATTCATGAGCTTTACCTGGAAGTGAAATATATATGGTTTTTTGTGTCTATCATGCTGCCAGATGTTGCTCAGGAGCATCTGGCTCAAACTGAAGTCCCGACATCACAAAGGGGATCTTGAGGTGATTTTGCAGCTCCAGTATCAGCTTGTGAATCTCCATTTTCTATTCACTTATAGTGATGAGGTTCTTTGGTGCCAATGATATTTGGAACCTGCAGCACCGGTGTCACCATACAGTGAGTTTCAACTATTATAACAATAATAAGGAAACGGCATCACTTCCTGTGCAGCAGGAACAACCAGCAGGGTTAAATGGTTAAAAATAAAAGAGGAACTGGACTGAGATCAGAAGCAAAAGAAGATATTTTTCACTTTAAAAACACTGCAGATTGATTAACTTGAGATGTTTTATCAGTTGTGTTTAAACTCATGTGTACTTTACATTCCTTGAGGCTGTACAGGAGATTTTTGAGACGTATTTTTTGGCTTCCAATCATTTCTGTACGGTGTGAAAGTTAATTTGGAAAGTCTGTTCTGCTTTGTTACCTTTTTTTTTAATAATGTATGAATACAGACTTGATGTTTGCTGGTACTTCAGCAGGTTTCATGAGTCTGCTAATGGAGTTTGGACGTGAATGGAAATCAACAAATGACATACTTGTCAAAATTGGATATTTGTACAGAAGTTATCTATAGACAAGCCTCAGTTTATCACTCCGCCCTGAGATTAATTACTGGTGACAGTTATTCTACTCATCATTGCATCTTGTATGAAAAGGATGGGTGGATGTCTTTAACAGTAAGATGTGACACATTGGTTTCTATTTATTTATAAAGCCCTTAATGGAAACTTACCATCATATATCACCTCCTTATTAAGTTGGTGTTATAGTCTTTAATCGACTCGCTTGTGACTGAAGTGATTGACTAATGCTTGATTCCTATGTGAAAACACTACATTTGGGGAAACTGTTTTTAGTTTAAAACTTCACACAGTTGTACCTATAGGTCAATTTAAAACCATGATCACAAACTACTCCGCTCTTCTGTCGTTGTCTGTTTGTTCGCTTGTAAAGTTTTGGTTTTGTTTGTGTATTTATTCTGTTTTAATTGTAATCTCGACATCATTGAAAATGAGGGCTTGCCCTCAATGATTCCTTGAGATTTAAATAGAGGTTGAATGAATGAAATGCGTGGAAATATAACCATAAATAGCCTGCAAAACTCTTCTGCATCATTTGCAAAATGATTAGCTGTGATGTAAACTGTGAGCAACATGCAGTAAATGGACGAGAACTTGCATGACTGTGGTATGATCCTTTAAAGCTCGCATGGAAGGATTGCGTGTCGTGCTGCTGCTTCCAGCTGTGCTTTATCACTGTGACCTGCTGTTATTGTTGTTGTGGTTCTTCATGTTGTTGCATTGACTGTGGACCGTGTGACTAACAGGCCGTATCTGCCGAGGTTGAACTGCGGTTTGATAACACACTCAGCTCAACAACATCACAACATTTATACACACACACACGCACACACACACACACACCTGTACTAAATGCATAATAAACAGTAGAAACAGCTGCAGTGACCGTAGAACTCACTTCAGATGTTTTTGTATTAAAAGAAAACTGTGAATGTTTGTGTGTGCGTGCAACATTAAAGCGGTGACCTCAATGCCCATCGGAAGCTGTGGTCGCACGCCGCCCACACACACACACACACACACACACACACACACACACACACACACACCTCAGTGGAAACTTTTCACTCCTTCCTCATTTCCTCACGCGATAGTTCTTTACACACAACAAGCAGTTACTCCAAACACGCTAAATCCATATTATCTCACTGATAAACACACTCTCACACACACACACACACACACACACACACACACACACACACACACACTCACACAAACACCTGTTGGGTTAGTTGGTGCGACATGAAAAGTTAACGGATCCTATAGTTGTTGAGGTATTTCAGTCCGGATCAAATAACTGATCAGCTGTGAGTTGATTCAGACTGCAAAAAGACAACAAAAGGCTCAAAGTAAAGATTCTGTAAATGATCGAAACAACCAGTTTCTGGCAGTTGTACAAATGCAAACTACTAAATAATACCACTGAACAACACCTTAAAGCCATCCCTTCTATCAAAGGTATGGTAAGGGGGTACTTAGCATATATTAAAGGTAAAAATCTTCCAATGAGGTAAAGCCAATTTTGCTTGGCTAGAATTCTTAAAACTGGCATAACAGTCTAGCCAGTGAAAGAGCGTAATGGGCCTTAAAACGACAAAATGCCACAATTTAAGCAAGTTGTGCTTCTTACAAGCAATGAAACTCAGTTATTTAAGACAGACTTACTTAAAATTGATATTCTGGTTTCTTGATTGAGCTGACTTTAAGAATTTATATCTTAATTTAAGAATAATAATTAGCAAAAAAAAACCACCACCTGCCACCTGAAACAATTAATCCTGAAATAATAAATGAACTTGTACTACTACTAGAAATGAGATTGGCTCGCTAGACAGAAATTAATCTGACATTTCTTTTCACTTCTTTGTTGCTGACTCAGTATATCCAGAGGCTGCACTGAAACAATATAAAGAGCATCGGTGGTCACGGTGAAAGTGAAAGTGTAAGATTTCTGGCAAGATAACATCACAGTGCTTTAAACCTTCTTACAATAAACAGGGTTCGTACAGCTTTACTGTAAAAGTCAAACACTTTTCAAGCACTTTCAAGGTACCTAAACAAAAAATGTCCAGACTCTCGAAGCCTTTATCGTCACATCTAACTTGTTACTATAAATTCCAGGAATCGGGATCGTTTCATTTCAAATATTATACAGTGACTGCGTTGATGATGAAACACCAGATTATGTTGAAAATCAAGCATTTTTCAAGGAGAATGTTCGAATTCAAGCATGTTCCTAACCTTGAAACATAAAATTAAGCATTTTCCAAACTTTCAAGAGTTTATACGAACCCTGTTAATTTCGGGGGAGTTACTTGCTGTAACTATTTAAAGATACATCCTGTCTGCAGGGTCAAGGGTCATGTTATATTTTCATGTGAGCCGTGCAGTTTTTGTTCAGCACGGTCATTCATACTTTGTGTAGATCAGACCGCGGCTCTCTTAATAGTAATAATATGAAATGTGAAGCAGCAGCTCTTGTTGACAATGAATAAAAATAGAACTTTAATTGGTGTCATTTCATAAGATTCTTAAATTGAGAAGTTCTGCAAGTGGTCTTACTCTTAAAATAAGAAAAACATTCTTGTTCCCCTGCTGGAAAATTATGGAAACCGTTGTTGTAGCTTGTTACTGGTAAAATCCAGCTCAATATTAGCTGGAATATCTTATTAAGACAAAGCTAGGTATAGTTTCTTATAATGAGATTACTTTTCTAATGCAAAACATGCTTGACAAGATTATTTTTCTTTTTAGACAAAAAGTAAGATAAACTTACTAGAAACAAGGATTTTTTTACTTTCTCTAAATTCCTTTTTTGCAGTGTAATTAAGCCACACATGACTGGACACATTTGTTCCTATAAATACGAGAGATTTTGTTGCTGCAACAACTCTTACTTTTCTCCACTTGGTCACTGGATCTGAGCCCCTGAGCTGTAATCCGTGTAACAGTAAACATGGCCCGTGTTCTAACATCAACATTTTAATCAGTTGCAGACAAAATAGAGAGTTATGGGCTTAAAGAGTGATCCTGTCAGAGCTAGGAAAGGAAAAGGAAAGAGCACTGAGGAGAGAGCTGGATAGGTTTTGTATTTTTCTTAGAGGGTAAGTCGAGAGGAGAAATGATCAGGGGTAAAGACGAAGAGGCTTTCCTCTCCCCACACCTCCTCCATCTCTCCCCCTCCTCCTTTTCTTTCCCTACATACCAACACAGTGAGTCACCTCTGGCAGGAAGCATCGAGAAGCTCGCCAGTTCAGACCGGAGAGAAGAGGAAGGGAGGGACGCCGGAGGACCGGAGCTGAAATCTGAGCGAGAAGGAGGAGGAGGGAAGGACGAAGACGAGGAAAGAGAGAAAGAAAGGAAGGGGAAGGTGTTTGAGGGGAGATTCCCTGGTTGCATCAGATAGGAAGCAGAAAAAGTCAAAGTCAGGATTTCTCAAGAAACTTGAGCCATCAGTGACGTTTGAACCTGAAAAAAAAGCAGAAAATCCATCATATTTCAGCAGAAATGTCTCACCAGGATAACACAGCAGTTTTTTTTAAAGTCCTCAATCACACTTCTTGTTGCAAAATCACCAGCAGCATAACAAAATAAATAGTTCCTCTGTCAGAGATTCTTTGAGGTTCAAACTGTGGCCGAGGGAAATCCCAGGTTCTTGGAAAGTCCTGGAGGTGGAAAAGGAGCTTTTTTCTGAAACTGACAAACAGCTTTCATGAAAACGGACGAGAAGCCAAAGATACCAGAGTCCAGAATGTGGAGAGCTTCAGAGAGATGGATTCATCCAGACAGGAGCGTAAACCAAGTGTTTAAAGGGTTAATAAAGTCACTTACAGTTAGAGAATATATTGGCTATTTAGAGCAAGTAAGTATAAAAGATACGTTTTCCCACCTGCGAACACTCCTTGTAAAAGATGTGAAGATAAACAAATCAGTCAGAAAATGAAAACTGATTCTTTTTTGGCCAATATTTTCTAATGATCTCAGGGAAAGTTTTCATAAAATAAATGTCGGGTTTTTTTGTCGGTCAGTTATTTGTCCACCACTTTGATCCGGACTGAAATATCTCAACAATTATAGGATCCGTTAACTTTTCATCTCGCACCAACTAACCCAACAGGTCTAAATGTTAAAATGAACTGTCCAGTAACCTTCCCTCAGCCCCAGCTGCACTTTGTGTTTGGTGCTAATTAGAAAGTGTTAGCATGCTAACACTATAAACTAACATGGTGAACATTATACCTGCTAAACATCAGCATGTTAGCATTGTCAATGTGAGAATGTTAGCATGCTGACGTTAGCATTTAGCTCAAAGCAGCACTGTGCTTAAGTACAGCTTCACAGAGCTGCTAGCATGGCTGCAGACTCTTATACTTGTTTGCATTTATTAAGTAAGTGAAAAAGACTAAATTCTAACTAAAACGTTTCAGTCCGACCCTGAGTGGCAGAATGGTAATCAGGAAGTTTGGGTGGGCAGGGACCATTTTGGGCTGAAAGCTGTGGGTTTCCTCGGCTGTGGCCTGAGCTGACTGAGCTGACTGAGCGTTCGCGTCCTCACAAGAAAAATAAAAGCATTTTTGGTTTGTCGTTTCCCTCACAAGGACCTCTAATGGCTGGATATTCTGTTCAGGTGATCAGTGAAGCAGCTAACTTAGCTGTTAAGATCTAACTTCCATTAAATCACTATCTGGCTGTTTACACTGTATGAACTAAATGAGAGCAGCATTGCAGGCATGCTTGGACAGTGACAAACCACATTGTGAAGACTGTGTGACTGAGTGCTATTTAAAACTCATGCTATTTAAAACTCATGTTTTAAATACCAGAGCTGGTTTGTGAAAATTAGCTTGAGTGTGACAGACAGTGTGACTTAAATACCAATTACATAAGATGAAGTTATTTTTTTGTTTGTGGCTGCGTCTTAACTGGCCACTTATTTCTCCATTACGTCAGAGTGACCAACTCTCAATTGTTTAACTCCGGAGTGAAAACTTTACTGAACATCTGCCGTTATTGTTTGACGATGATAGAAATGAGTGGTATTGTTACATGAAACTGTCCCTCTTGGTGCTAATGTACAGTAAAATGAGATTTCTTTTTTTACATAGAGATATTGGGGAGTGATTGGGGAAACCCCCCAGCCGGAGCCTGCAGGTGGATGCTGGGTGGAGGTGGTGGGGCTGAAAGAACAGGCAGCAGTACTGATGCAGGGCAGCAGTGGCATTGACAGGCGGAGGGAGAGATGGGAAATGTTTGCAGCTTAAATAGAGCGCCACACTGGGAGGGTGTGTGTGTTGGACGGTTGTAGAAATACGTCACGTGTCTATAACAGCGCAGCTCGAGTTGACTGCCTGAATGAGCTCGCAGGCGTCGCTCCATTGATTATATAAAAGTTGATATTGATACAATAATGTTTTCACCAACCATAACTATTTCAACCATGCATCCAATACTTTTACCAACAATATCTGTGTAATAGTTAGCTAAAAGTAATGCTACTGTTAGCTAATTATTTCAACCGTTTCACTCTTACATAATTGCAACAGGTACAGAAGTGTTCAGGTGTTACAGCTGCCTTAATATGTGGATATATTCTTTTAATCAAATCATAATTTCTATTTTTTCTAATTATTTGAGCTCCATGTAGCCCCCTGACAACTTCAGAAGTACCCCTTAATGTTCATGTGTGCTGATATTTTACATTTTGGAACAGTTATTCATTTATGTATCACTGAGTGTTAAAACCTTTTAATTAGTTATTTGTAAACCTCCAGGCCTCATTTTGCCTCACAGCTACAGAAATCCAGGATTAGAAAAGTATTTGAAATATTTGTGGTGTGGGGAACACCCAGAGGCCCGGCCGGGTGGAGCTGCATTCAGGTGCACAGTCATACATCCAACACCTGTGAAGTCAATCTTTTCACATTAGCAGTCTGAGCTCCTTCCCACACATCCCACTCCCTCGACAGAGCCGCTTCATGCTGCTAACGGACCAATCGGATCACCTCTGTGCTCCATTCACACAGCGAGGCCACCATCATACCTCCGGCATGACCGTTAAGATGCCACACATACCGGTCGGAGGCGCAGACACTGGAACACCGTGCAACAATGACTGACTAACAGCATTTCTGAGGCAACAAAAGAAGGTGCAGCAAGATGTAATTCACTGCAATACACCTGAACACATCACCTGCAGGTGCAGGTGCTGCTTTTTTACTTACTTTTACTTGAGGGCGTTGAGGTGCAGCTCTCGCAGTCATGTGGGATCATAAAATATATATTAACACGTGTCAAACTAACAAATTGTAGTGTAAAATGATCTGCTGCAACCAGGTAAAGGGATGGTCAGTACATCCAACACATCGGATCGCGTCACGATATCTTGATAAATACTTGCCAGGTTGCTCATGCTGCATAGAGGATTGGAGGAACCCTTTGAATTTAATGACCCCAATCACATAGCTGAAGTGAAACCTGAAATATTCCAGAAGTAAGAATCACATTCACAGCAAATAACTAAAAATCCAGCCTTGGGAAAGAGCTGTTGAGCCATTTTATACAAAGCCCAAGACCATTACAAGTTAAAGGTCACCAGTTTGACGGACTGAGGCCAGTCGGTTGGCGAGCTATAAGAACGGACAGGATATGACGTTTTTTTCACAGCAAAGATTGCAGCTGATTTGATTTATGTTTTTTATCCTGCCGGCAATATGTTGTAAGGATGGTCAGTCAGTAGCACTTTCAATCATCACAAGGTGCTTTGATAAATACCAGATTTGCTTTGGATGCTCATGCTCCCCAGAGGAGGAGCCATCTGAATGTATTTAGCTTATGATGACCTTTTTTCTAGCGCCACTCTCAGGACAAATGGAAGTCCTGGTCAGACCAGAAAGTCACTGTCACTGTACCGCGTACACTGTCTGAAAAAACACGTCTGTATAGAACAAATGAGTTTTCCCAATGACACTGCGGTGACAAAGTGCGCCCGAGTTCGGGGTTTATATCCTGAGCTGTGTGTAGGTTTAGGCAACAAAAGCACTTTGGTTAAGGTTAGGGAAAGATTCTGGTTTCAGTTAATAAAGTACACACGTCGAGTCACTTTTGACTTTTTAAATATCAAAACCAGATCATGATCTTTCCCTGACATTAACTTAAAGTGCTGCCAGTGTCTAAACAGAACCAGGAAACAGTTAAATAATGCTGAAGCTGCAACGAGTCGATGTTGTATGTTTGATATTTTGTCAGAAAACAAATGTTGCCAGAACATTTGACTGATGCGTTCAGTATCCTCAAAATATACGTTAATTAACAAACATTTCCTCGTGATGTTAATAGAAAATGTTATCGGTCGGCATTGTGTTCCCTATTGCTGTTGCACATTAGAAATAAACCTAGTTTCTAGGAGGCTAGTTCGATATTCAACACAAACAATACTATAGTTTGTGTATGATTGTGTTTAGTTCAGTCTCTAATATAACTCAGATCACTACGTTGGCTACCAGTTTTAGATCTCCTGACCCAGTACGAACCTCTCAGCCCTCTCAGACCTCTCTGGTTCTGGATTACTGGCTGCTCCCAGAGTCCAAACCAAACGTGGTGACGCTGCCTTTAGCTTCTGTGCTGCTTGAATGTGGAACAAATTGCCAGAAGAGCTTTCAAATCTAAGCTAAAGACCTACCTGTTTCCCACTGCTTTAAATTCATTTTCTTTTAAATCAAATGTATTTGTTAGTTTGTTTTATATGTTTTCATCATTTGTTTCTTGGGCTTTTGCCTGTGTACTCTGTAAAGCACTTGAAACGTGTTACATAAATACATTTGCTTTGCCTGATTTGTGTAACTTGGCTGCTGTAGCGCCCCTCTCAGTAAACGGTAGCCTAAACCGAGCAACATGTTGTTACTCGCAGAACACGATCCTCGGCCTCTGGTGTCGCAGTCCTGAGCTTCTACATCACAAGCACAAGAATGAAAACAATCCAGAAAACTACATTTCCTCCAGAAGAGGAGCTACACAGAAGCACTCTTACTCAATCTCTTTATCTGTTTGTAAGTGCAGCGTGCAGACACACCCTGGACGCACGCACGCACACACACACACACACACACGCACACTCTGTGATGAAAGGGGACCTTCCCCGCTGTGATGAAACACAGTTTTGAAATAAAGACGAGTGTAAAACTTCCTTTTCTTTTTTTCACTTCAACATCCGTTTACTCGTACTTATATTATTGATATTAATATAATGTTCTTCCCAGCTCACTGCTCAGTTGATATTCAAGTACATTTAAAAAACACTTTCTGAGACTCCCTGGTTGTTCGTTTAAGTTTGATTTGTTTTTTTAGTTTGTTTTTTTATTTAGATTTTTTCTTTTTTGTTTGTTTGTTGAAGATAATATAAGAAGATAATGGTTATTACTATTATTATTACTATTATTAGTAGTAGTAGTAGTTGTAGTATTAAATTATTAAATTCAAATTGCAAATTTATATTTTGATTTAATCGTAATTGGGAATATTCATTCAGTTGCACAGATATTATCTTTATTATTCTTTAATGTAATTATAATCACATCCTTATTGTTTCTGTACATGTCTGCAGTGACACGCTCTCGTCCTCCGACTCAACAGCAAAGCCGACGTTCTGTAAACAGGATGAAGATTCACGCGTCCCGGTTAACGACCTGAGGTCTCATTAAACAGGAGACAAAGCAGAGGAACGACGGGAATGTTGGCTGAGAGTCAGAAAGACGATGAGACATAAAGTGAAAATACACCTTCAACAATCAGACAGAGACTTTGGATTTCATGTGAAACTGGAGGTGATTTCACTCATCAGCCTGCAGCAAGACAGACAGAGAGACAGACAGAGAGAGAGACAGAGAGAGAGACAGAGAGAGACAGAGAGACAGAGAGACAGAGAGAGAGAGACAGAGAGACAGAGAGAGACAGACAGAGAGAGACAGAGAGACAGAGAGAGAGACAGAGAGAGACAGAGAGAGAGACAGAGAGAGACAGAGAGACAGAGAGAGAGACAGAGACAGACAGAGAGAGAGACAGAGAGAGACAGAGAGACAGAGAGAGAGAGAGAGACAGAG
>LKNJ01005360.1:0-32889 GCA_002120245.1 Maccullochella peelii
TTTTTTATATATAGCCATGTCAGCCATACTTTTTCTATATTAAACCAAATTGCCTAGATGTAGATGCAGTAGATGAGAATCTTTAATCACAAACTACTGTATCATAATTTAGTGTTTAACCCATATTAATCACACTGGGTAATTTGGAATTTGAAACATATAAAAGTTGAGATGGATTTCACTGTTAATATCCAGAGGAACCAAAGATCTGAAACACTTTTCACACAGTGGCTCTCAGACTGACCTTCAAAGCAAGGATGAGCGTTTGATTGACACCAAAGGTCTCCTGCGAGGTGATCAGCAGAGAGGAGATGCCAGTGAGAGAGCCAGAGAAGAGGAAGCCCTTATCATCTACTTGAGCGATAACAACCTGGTCAGGGCAATCCAGCATCCGGTAAGAGAGTGCACCCACACCATCCCTATCAGACAGAGACACACAATCACATCAAGTTCATCTGAGTTCTCTACGCATTTCTGTCATTTTCCATGGTACAATGAAAGCTATCGGAGAAATCCACACATTTGTCTCTGCACATCCTTTTAGAATAGACAAAACCCAGTGTGCAGGTACTTGTAACTCACCTGTTAGTTTGGAGTTTGAGGGCTGAGTTCGGAGCCATCAGTAACTCCCCAGCCTCAACTTCAGGATTAAGCATGTGTAGCTTGTCATAGACCTTGATCAAAGCCAAATGTTGAAACCAATTATTAGAGGGCTTTACATATTCTTTGATGTTTCGGCACTAGTGACATGTCACAGTTTGAAGCTTGTATCATTTAGCTCCAACTAATCTTCAGTCTTATCACTTCATAAAGTTAACAACTTCAGATATTCTAAAGCTATGAAACCTCAGTGCTTTGCTGCTTTAAATGGCAGCTTTCTTTATTATGAGGAAGCAGCAGGGGGACATGGCTATGATAAGCAAAATACTCCATAAAAGGGGTCTCCATATACTGTATTTATAATACAAGGTGCTCAGGACACACAGACAGGATGTTTACAGCAGTGCTTTTTTCAGGTGTATTCCCACAAAGAGAGGTGTAGCCACAGTGCTGTACTGTACCTGGATCTGGATCTCATCTCTGAGCTCCCGCAGATTCCCCACTAGCTGCCCAGCCTGGGGGTTGGTCACTCTGAGTACCACCTTCAGCCCTGTCCGCCCTCTTGTTCTTCCAGTCACCCTCATGCCAAAGTTGTGCTCTGACTGGAGCTCCACGTTAGCCTGAAGGAGACAGGCACCATTATGAGGATGGCAAAAAATAGCAGCAGCAAATCAAATAAAAAGGCAGCAGTGATGAGGAAGCAGGGACAAGGCAGATGCTGTGTTTTTTTTTTTTTTAAGTCATACTGTAATGCAGGGACAGCACATCTTAAGTCAATCTGATTAAAGGATCAAAGAGACAACAGGAGCCAAAAATAGGAATGGTTCAGTGGCAGGAACTGCACGTGATATCAAACGCAAGATTGAATATATGAGTGAAGGGTACCTCAATGTGTCTGGGCTGGACATCCAGAATGTCTCTCTTGGTTGTGGACCAGTGGAAGGTGAGGCCAGGTAGAGCATTGCCAAAGGAGAAGGGTGTTTGACTATTGGTCAGACCCATCACATATACAGGCATCTAGAAAAGGAAAGGGGATGAATGAAGGCGATCAGTGAGTACAATATCACCCATAGAGAGTACTGAATTAATTTTTTCCCAGTTAATTGCAATGCTACTGTAAGCAGTAATGTTTAGATTTTGGGTAATTTTTATACTGTAGTTCTTCTCCAAAATAATCATACCTGTGCTCCTGTCTTCATTCTCGTGATGGGTGCTCTGATTCGAATGGCTGTCAACTGCACAACCTCAACTTCTACTTGATCCTGAGGACACAAGATAATAAGCTTTTCATCTGTAAAATCTAAGTGAGCCATACACTAGTCCACATCATCTATATATATTTACCTGAGACACAACGACTAGCTTCCCAGTCTCGGCATCAACAGCTTGGACGAGTCCAGTGACAGTGACATTACCAATGGTAGCGCCCCTGATATGGCCCATGCCATTAACAGAAGCTATGTTCTCATTGGAAATAGAGAAAAGGATATTGGACTGAGGCTGAGGGCCACCCTCGGACGTGATCTATAAATGATAGCAGGGAGAAAAAGGGGAGGGATGGTGTGAAAGAGAGAAACAGGAAAAGAGAGGAAAAAATGAGTATCACTCTTACATGAGTGATCGTGACAATACTGACAGTTTAGTCAATAGCTTTCATCAATGTATGGCCTGATAATAATTTGCTGAAAGCTATTATCCTTTGTGTATTAAACTACTCAAGATTAGAAAAATGGAGATACAACACAAATAATGTGCAGAGCATGTGTATTACTGAGTTTTATGTTCAGCAATTAGGAGGCCTCTTGAATAGAGGATAAATGCTTTCTAATTAAAGCATGAGTTGAGGCAAATGAAAGGTGAGCTGGATGTTTAAACCAAGAGGCTAAGATCATGTTCCAGAAGAGTCTTGGCAGAGGGCTCTTTTGGAAGATAAACTGAGGACCAGATGAACTCTTCTGGCAAGATGATCTGAGGCCAGCTGTTTCCAGACAAAGTGTAAGCATCAATATTATACATACCTGCATCATTGCTCCAATTAACAGAGTCATTTTCCTTGGGATGAGTTTGAACGGTGGAAATACCTAAACATAAAAAGAAAAAAGTTACAACATGTGCAACATATGCAAGAGTCAAAATCTGAATTAACATTTTAGAAATTCACACAAAATTATACCTCAATTTGCTGAGGAGCGGATGCAATTCTTCCTCCATTTTTATCCACAACAACAGCTGACAGAGTGGTCTGACCAATAGAAACACCTTTCACCAGGAAAACAGCTGTATCATTTTCAGTGGACTCCGCTAATGGTCTGCACAAAAGACATTTTGAAATTTACATAAAGCCTTGCAAGTTCTCACATACTCAACCTAAACAACAAATTTTGCATTACTTACTTTAGAGAGACTATTGCAGAAGCTGCCTTGAGTTTAAGATTCATGAAATGGAAATAGCTGGCTGGGAAGGGCTTCTTATTATCATCCAAGACTCTGACATAAGCTCTCACAGATTTGCCAATCTCCACCTGTAGTACAAATGAATGACATCCATCATTAGGGAAATAATCATTTCGGTTCACAGGCAGGGCAAACCTAATGATGCCAATTCAAGACGGGCTGACTTTCATAAAAATTGGGAAGGAAAGTGCTAAAAGAAGAGAACTATGTGTAGTGCTTAGACGTCAATGAGGCATTTCAGGAATGTGTGGTACTGATAAAAGGGATCATCTCGTCAAGCAGTGTCTGGACCCTCCAAGATCAGGGATTATGGTACTGGAAACTGACCTTGTCAACCACTCTCACATAAACCTCCAGAATGTCAGAAACGTGTACTGTGGCCTTGGCAGGTGCTGGAAATGCCAGACAAAGGTCATGAACCATCACCTTCACTTCCCCTGGGTGGATGGGAGAAACCTGGGCACACACAGCCAATCAATCATCAATCAAAGTGATATTTTCATTGTCAAAATCTCAAATCTCTGCATTCAATGGAGCATTTTTGAGAAGTATGGATTTCTTGGAAATTACACAGTATGTTGTTCAATATCACAATTGAGTATTCCCTTGAACTAATCCCACCACAGTCCAGATGTTCCTTCTCACCTGAGCTGTTCCTTGGGCCTCCTGGAATACCACATCCACTATGCCTTTAACGCTGGTATTGACAAAAAAGTAACCGGAACCTTCTCGCAGGGCCAAGTTCGCCTGCAAAACAAAAAGAAATCAATGTCTTGCGACAATGCTGAACATTCACTGTCACAGTTCGCCATTATGTTTTTCTGACAGTCAGCTGTCCTTGCATGTGACATCAAAGGGGACCTCTGACCACACTCACTCAATTACTTTTTATTAAAACAAGCCATGAAAAGCCAATGTGTCTATCAGTGTTCACCCTTGCAAGGGTAAAGATATGTACATGAGGCCACAGAACTGATAAATCTGTCCCCTACCTGCACATCTGGGTGGTTGTATATGGTCACTGTATCAGGAGAAACCTTCACATCTTCAACCAACAGGAGATCCAGAGTGGCTGAGACGTGGGTCAAGGGGTCATACTGTCCAGAAGAAGAAGAAGAAGAGTAGAAAAAGAATTAGTATTATGGTTACAAATGTAAATATTATACCAAACGATACAGTATGCTGGTAATGCCAGATTATAAAGGCAAAACTGGTTGTATAAATTAAAATGAAGTGAGTTGAAGCTGGAACAATAGGAGAAGCTTAATTATCATGTGTACAGTAGGTGCAAGTTTATTGGAAAACAGCATCAATGAAAAGAGTATAACCTGCACACCGACTCCAAACGACAAAATTAATTAAAAGGGACATTTCCATCACAGTCAGATCTTCGTCAGGTGAGGTTTGTTGACCGAATGAAGATCAGACTGGGAGCAAAATGTTCACAAATCAAAAGAACAACATTATCCTGATAATTTGAATAATGCTCAGCTGCTTCTGCTTTTTAAGAGGAAGTGAAAAACTTTTTTTGACACGTCTCAGTGGTTGAGTCACCATTTTCACTTACTGGACTCGGAACTTTGGCTGCTGCAAGATGTGACGCCTGGTAACCCACAGCTGTCACTGTGATGGCTGCAATGCCTGTCTGATGATGGACAAGAAGTGTTCGGCGTCCTGCCATAGAAAAAACAACAACCCAGAAACAACAGTAATTACACAAACACCAATCCAAACTATTTGTCATCACTAATCTATAGAAACAGACAGCAAAAACACAATAAAAAAAAATGTATTCCCAGTGATAGGTGAATGGATAATTCCCCATCTGCCTCCGCTGTCTTAGAATTAATTCCTGCCAGTGCTTTCTCTCCTGCTTTTACCTCATTACTTTCCAAATGTCCAAACAAAAGAGTAAAGTTAAGCTGACAACCCACTCTTTCTTAAAAACAAAAGAAAACACAAACCGCCACTAGAAAGGTTTAAGGCAATTCACAATGTTTTACCGTGAAGTTTCATCTGTTTGTTGCCATCCTCGAACAACAGTAGCTCCATGGGCATAGTAGGTTCAACACTGGCCACTGACACTTTGGTCGATTCCCACAACATGCTCAGAGAGCTGAAGTTGTCAAACTTCCTTCCTTGTTGATCAAAAGCAGCCATGTCCAAAATGGGGTTACGGTAATTTGAAACAGGTACCTAGAAAAAAGTATTTTGATCAATTTCTTTCCCAAACAATATGCTTCCATTATGGAAAACCATTAATAATCATTATCATTGAGCTAAAGATACTTTTTAATAATTTTACAGGAGCTATAATGCGTTAATATCTTGTAAGGTAGGTGCTTTCTTCAAATGGCAGGTGTGTCCTTTTAGAATAAATCATATAAAAAGCATTTTACAAACACTAAAATGACATTTCTTCAGTGATGTGAATGTGTGAATCAATGTAAAACAAATACCAGTATTAAAAAGTGAATGTCTGCGCTAAACACAGAAAGGAAAAGCTTGTTGACCCTTGTGAAGAGACCACATACATACCACTTGTTTGTTCTGCTGCAGCAGTGGGCAGGTCAGGTCCAGCTGTGGGCTGGTATACACTGGGACCAGGGTGAAGCGAGACGGAGGGGCGCACACAAACTTGACCACTGCCGGCTCGACAGCAGGATAAGGATTGGTCACACTGGCCTTGTTACCCACCATCACCTCCAGAACCTGAAGATAACAGAATGACAACTCAGTTGAAAGCTAATGACGAAATACTAAAGGACGGGGCACTTCCGTATATACAGTGACAATATGAATATAGGTAGATTATAAAGCTAGGATTTCGAGCTATTGTATTTATTCTCGAGGTACAAGAAAAAAAAAAAGTTATGAAATCTAACCATACAATTCTTCAGTTGACAGCATGAGTGGTTAATAGAAACAAAATGATTTCAGTAGATCCCACCTGCTCTCCCAGGGCCCTGCAGGTTGCTCTAACCCAGTGCTGGTTGTAGTTGTGAGATGAGGGACTGGTCAGAATAAGGCTCACTCTGGCCTCATCCTCAGCTCTTAAGTTGCAGAAGAACTTTGAGGGCTCTAAAACCCAAGGCCGTGGCCCGCCCTCAAACAACATGTCCTTAGATGATCCCAGAGTCACCACGGCCACAGATACAGGGTCAATCGCCTGCCAAATAACATGATTTTATTATGAAGTTTATACAGCAGGACACTTTCAGGAAGAAATGCTTTAAAAATGTCAACAGATTTGGGGGACCAAGATGTAATGTCATGTTGGGACCTTTTGAAAACAAAAGTGAACAAAAATGAAAGCAGGTATTTATCTGTATCAGCATGGCCATTCTAGTGTTAAGAGGAACTTAGCTGGGGAAATGTTAAGCTGAAATACACAGTATTTCACAGCAAGAAACAAAAGTGGGTCAACCTTTATATAACCTTAATATTTTCACGAATACTACTCAACCCATGATAAAAAATACATAGCCTCAAAAGTGGTGCATCAAATAGCATGTTACTGTACTGATAGCCTGAATGTAATATGAGCTATCGGTGGTTCAGGAGTGACAAAATGTGTCATGATAGGAGATTTGGTCAACTCATCAAAATATGTGTCACTGTTAAATTAAGTATTCTACAACAAAAGTTGAAGTCAATTTCATTCCTGTGCAGTACTAGAGCCCAGGTGTAGAAAACAAATCAGTGTAGCAAGTGTATAATGCATAATTAAAACACACAGAGGAAACGCAGGAGGAGAAAATTTTAACACTCGCTGATCATCGCATTTCTGGCTTGATTGCAACGAGAGACTGTGTGTATGAATGTGCATGTGTGCGCATGAGTGAGCTTGTTTCCTTAGAGGAGAAAAGCTAATTGGTGCTGTCTTGAGTTGAAAGAATAAAAGCAAATCACAACAAAGACTTCAGGTAAAGTTCAAGATTATTACACCCTGCAGATGCCCCATAGCATTCAAAAAGAAAGTGTGTATAGTAAGTATTCTACTAAATAAACAACTTAAAATTACCCACAAGGAAATTAGCAGTCAGACAGGAATAATAGAGGCCTTGAGAAATATCCACTAAGAGGGCAAAATTATACATCGCTCAAAAAATGAGCAAGGCCCTGGACAGATGAAACCTTTCACTCACTCTGAGAGGAAGATAGGCGGCAATGGTGATCTTGGCACTGAGGTGAACGTTGCCGTGGGTGTAGCTGACAGTAAGCATGGTGTACCCAGGGGCCAGGGCCTTGGCTCTCACCCCACTGCAGTGATCCTGGCCTGGAGCCAGCCTCCCTGGATCAGGACAGAGAGGGTAGGAGGAAGCCAAAGAGTAAGAGAGAATGCAATATAGCAATGTACAAATAATCACAATGGTTCACACAGGTGTACTCATTTATCTTTCTATCTTAAACCACGCTGGAGTACAGAGAGGTCTTATTATTTGGCGCAGCCCACTCTTCTGATTAATAATACAAGACTGCTAAATTTAAAACTGTAGATCTTGCTAACACAGGAACTTTCAAGGAGATAAATGTTGGAATGACAATCTGAAAGCCATAAAACATTTAAAATGCTTCAGTGTTAGAGAGGATAGTGCCCATACCGTTTGTCAAGCATGGGCCACTACCAGCGTTTTACACGGAATTTATTTGGGCGGCAGACTAATATGGATTTGCATCTACAAAAAAAAAAAGAAAAAGAAAAAAAGTCTCTTTTCATTATTTCTTAATTCTTACATAATGTGAAACTGCAGTTGAAGGTGTGAAATGATTATAAAGTTTCCTGTACAAATTGGAAAAAGTACTATAATAGTTTAAGTTTCTATTACAGTTATTACTGCAACAACCACAATGAACACGGGGTGTACCCCTCTTACACGACAACACACACAGAGTACACATTTTCATGAAAGAAAGTGAGCAACATAATTACCCTCTCATATACACCGATCAGCCATAACATTATGACCACCTGCCTAATATTGTGTAGGTCCCCCTTTTGCCACCAAAACAGCCCTGACCCATCGAGGCATGGACTCCACTAGACCTCTGAAGGTGTGCTGTGGTATCTGGCACCAAGACGTTAGCAGCAGATCCTTTAAGTCCTGTAAGTGGTGGGGGGTGAGGTGGGGCCTTCATGGATCGGACTTGTTTGTCCAGCACATCCCGCAAAAAACATGATTCATCAGACCAGGCCACCTTCTTCCATTGCTCCGTGGTCCAGTTCTGCTGCTCACGTGCCCATTGTAGGCGCTTTCGGCGGTGGACGGGGGTCAGCATGGGCACCCTGACCGGTCTGCAGCTACACAGCCCCATACACAACAAACAAACTGCGATGCACTGTGTGTTCTGACACATTTCTATCAGAACCAGCATTACCATTTTCAGCAGTTTGAGCTACAGTAGCTCTTCTGTTGGATCGGACCACACGGGCCAGCCTTCGCTCCCCACGCGCATCAGTGAGCCTTGGCCGCCCATGACCCTGAAGCTGGTTCACCGGTTTTCCTTCCTTGGACCACTTTTGGTAGGTACTGACCACTGCAGACCGGGAACACCCCANCGCAGCCCCATACACAACAAACTGAGATGCACTGTGTGTTCTGACACCTTTCTATCAGAACCAGCATTCATCTTTTCAGCAATTTGAGCTACAGTAACTCTTCTGTTGGATCGGACCACACGAGCCAGCCTTCGCTCCCCACACACATCAAAGAGGCCATGACCCTCTTTGATGCGTCATGACGCCCATGANTTCCTTCCTTGGACCACTTTTGGTAGGTACTGACCACTGCAGACCGGGAACACCCCAAAAGAGCTGCAGTTTTGGAGATGCTCTGACCCAGTCATCTAGTCATCACAATTTGGCCCTTGTCAAAGTCGCTCACATCCTTACGCTTGCCCATTTTTCCCGCTTCCAAAACATCATCTTCAAGGACAAAATGTTCACTTGTTGCCAAATATATCCCCCCCACTGACCACTGTAACGAGATAATCAATGTTCTTCACTTCACCCGTCAGTGGTCATAATGTTATGGCTGATCGGTGTAAGCCACAGATGTATGTTCACTCCAGCATTGCTAAAAAAAGCATTCCCACAATACACTTTCATGCCTGCCTCTGGTTCAACTGGCTATACACAGATCAGTCATAACTCATACTGATTAACACTAAACAGAGTGATCAATGAATGAGTCCCATGAATGAGCTTCCATTGGTTAGTGGCCTTAACTGAATGCCATTCTACCTGGAGTCTATGAGTGAATCACCCACAATATGTGATGAGAGTAAACCCGCTGCCACACAACAAGGTGTTTGTGTTCATTTTATTTTTTTCAACAAAATATGACCCAGTCAGATCACCCAGACTTACCGTCCAGTAGTTGGAAGATGCCATGGTTCTCCTCTTCAACCTGCAGGTCAAAGTGGGAGCAGTCGCTCAACATGACCCGCTCTTTCTCCACCTCCTCCAGCAGGCCGAAAATCCTGAGGGGCAGATCCAGAACCAGGCCTACCCTGGCTTCTACTGGGCAAGGAGAAAAGTCCATGGCCACGGGCTCAACAACATACACCTGAGGGAAAACAGGATCAAGAGGTATAAAAGAGAGCTTGGAATGATAGTAAAATAGGCATATTTGAGCTATATCAAAGTAATCAGGATTATCATTTGTGCAATAACTTCCATATTAATATTTAACAGGTGTGTTTTTAAGTTTTCAGGGTAAACTTACCTTCATCTGGCCAAAGTGCAGTGGGTTGCGTAGATCATGAGCATAAACTACGCTGACGCCAATGTCACTGACTGTTGTCATCACTCCTTTCACGGTCACTGTGGCGACAGCTGTATTGGAGGAAGACCAGCTGAAATTTCCACTCCCTCCTGTCGCCTGTTACAAGAACCAGAGAATAAGAGTCATCTCATGCACCAGAATGACACCTCTCAGTGGGAAAATGACAAAAACACTCAGATTTATTGTAAAGTTCATACTTTACAATAAGAGTAATTGCTACAAACACTCTCATACAAACAGTGTCATATGCATGACACTTCTGCCCTATGACAGATTAAAAGCCATTCAACCAAGTTTGCATGTATTCTGAAAAGGAATAATTACCTTTATTGTGTACTGATACGTGCCAACCTTGGGCTGCCATGGAAATGTGAGAATACTGGGACTAAGCACTATAGGGTTATAAATTTCCACATCCTGTTCATTGTGGACTGGGTTGGCGAGTGCATGGACCCTTCCAGTCTGAAACAGAACAGAGGCCACAGGAAATGATCAAGCTCTCTCTACTGTAGTGGAAGAAACGGGCAGAAGGTTAATGCAATAATGATGAAACGCAGACTGTTATGGGTCACAGTTGCAATTAAACTCACTTCATCCACAACAGCTCTTAGGGTAGCATCAATGAGAGTTAGGCTTTCTTGGAGCGCTTTGACGCGATGATATGATCCATTCAGAGAAGACTCCAGGAGTTCAAAGTACTCCGCAGGGAAATCAGTGTCAATTCGAACATTCTGCAAAATCAAAAATCACACGCAGAACTTTAAACTACCGCCTTTGTATGCCTCTGGATTTCAAATTTGACAGACTCTGAGGTCATTTTTTAATGTTGTGTGTCAAGATCTTGATTTGTTCATACTTTAATGGTGACCACTGTCTCATCACTGGTTTGAAATATTGGCTAATAAAATACACAGGCTAGTGAAGGAAGGCTTAATGTGCACTAAATCTCTCTTCTCTAATGTCTCTCAGATGTGTTTCAGGCTGCATCTGATTAAAGATGGCCCAGGTTTGTTTTTCAGTTTTCCATTATACATTAACTAGGAACATACTATCCAAATTACTGGAATGCAGGCCTGTTATCACCACTAATAAAAACAAGCAAGACAAACAGTTTAGACTGCTTATATAACTACAGCAGAGGTTGTGTTCTTTACTAACGATGAAATGTGAAATATTAGAATTTATTTATTTATTTTTTTTTTTTTTAAATCGACAGTTAACACAATGCTGGTCACAGAGTGTGTCGAGAATTTATTTAGAACAATACTCGTCTGACAATTACTGTCACATAAAAAATTAAACAGTAATTTTACTCAAGCATACTTACATCAGAGAGGTAAATTTTGCTGCCAGATTTATCAAATACTTCAATGAGGATATCATACACTCTGCCTGTTTCGAGAACCCAGCTGTCTCCTGGATGAATTTTAAAACCTGAACAAATTACAGAGAAAACAGAAGTTAGCTACATCTTTTAAGTACTGAGACAATGAAACACTTGTCATTATGTTTTCAATGGTAAGAGCAAGAAACAGACCTAGGTAGCCTGGTTCAACCACAAACAGAGTGCTGTTGGGTAGGCGAGACACTCCTTGCATGCGTAGGCCTGAGTAGATGCTACTAAGGAAAATTAAGCTAGGCACAGCTAGTTAGTATTTTAATCAGACTCTCTTCTCACAGATAAAAAAAAATAATAATAAAAAAAATCAAGATTTGGTGTAAAAACACTTTATCACTGCAGTAAACACAAATTCCCAGACTATATATCATCAGCTGAAGATGTACATGTACATGACATTATAATAACCGCTAGAGAGTGCAAGTACGATTTGTCAGAAGGATACTCTTATGATCCAGCACCACATTGATGTGTCCCAGTTGAATTGCTGTAACTGTGGAGGTGCTTTGATCCAGACTGGCTACAGCAACGCCTTGGTTTCCATTAGGGCCAACCACACTGTTCTGAAGGTGCAGTTCATACTGATCGCAAGGCATAGAGAGCTCTGGACAAACACAAGATAAACACAAATTCACTTAAGACCGGTCATTTCTGTACTAGAAAAAATATTGCACAGCTGTTCCACTCATCTGGTCACAGTGAGTGACATCAATGGCTAAAACACATTTTTAATTCATATTTTAGATATCTAACTGATGCTTGAACATTATGAGTAACTAAATTAAAAAAGAAAAATAATGGACTTTTTTCTTTACTAAACAGAGTCAGACCTGTGATCGTGCCCTGTCTAATCTTCAGGACTTTGTATCGGATGGAAGTTCCCGCCAGCAAGTAGACATCATGTGCAGGACTCAGCAGGATGTTCTCTAAAATCAGCAGTCTCACCTCTGCTGCACCCACATCCTGTGGCACAGATACCATAGTTACAGAGCAATGCATCTTCAGCTTCCCGCCTTAACAACCTAGAATGAACTGGTTGCAGTGTTCAAATATAAGGATATAAATCCAACCAATACATTTAAACTGCATGTGGCTATTGGTTATTTTTTTATATTATTACAAAAAATAACTTTTCTTTCTTCTTTGTTGGACAATTCTGGTACAGATAATTACTCTAAAAGGTTAGACTGATGACAAGAAATGTGGGCTACAAACAGACAGATAGAGAATTGAACAGTCACTACTGCTGTGACATCATTTATAAGGCAGGAAGGGGTCATTACTATTATGTAATATTTTCCTATTTTTATGTCTGAATCTCAAGAGATAAGCTATCGCACAGAGGGCACAATTTAAACGGAACTAATTGCGCTCTTCTAATTTCCTTTTTTCTATTAGAAATAGACCAGAAAAGCCTTGAGGCCGTCTACGACTGTAACAATAAAGTGGAATATTTCAACTTTGTGCTGGTGTCAACAGCCAAGAAATGTATCTTTTGTAGCACCACTCAGCAGCTTACCTTATACAATGGCTCTTGTATTTTAGCCTTCAACTTAGCATGTCCTGTTTTCATTCCTGACACCAAAATAATATCACCCTGTTTCCCAACACGCTCCATTTCAGATATGTATCCAGGGGGTGTGTATGTGGACTCAGAGAATTTAAGTACCCTTAAGGAGAGAAAAGAGAGATTAGAATGGTTAGGTTAGCACATCTGTGTAGGTTGATCATTTTGTCTACTTTCGGTTTGGTATCAGATTTTCTAAAAAGTGTTTTTTAAAAACCAGACTGCTCAGTGGAGTTTGAGTGGAGCATTAACACAGGGAAGCCTACCGTAATGAATTGTAAGAGTCAGAGAATCCATTCACATCTACATCTTTCACTAAGGTCCAGTCAAACACTAGACCTGCAAGGGTGCTGAAGGTGTTTCCTGCAACATAAAAAAAGGACAAGAGTCAGACCCTATTTCCTTAAGTCGCAAACTTCAAATCTAAAACAAATGGGTACGTGAGATTTAGTGAGGAACAGAGAATATCTGCATAGACCTTTCAACTTGTGTTATAAGGCTGAGGTCACTATACTTGAATGTATAATGGATGCTGAGCACAATTTTCTGAAAGCTTCTAGCAGTTGAATTAGCTAAAACAAAACCAATAGGCATTTCATTACAGGATACTTTCTGTCCTTTTGCAATCTACTCCATCTGAGGAATTTAAAATGCACTTTGAAACCAAAGCAAACAAAAACAAAACACCAGGCCCTAGAGCTGTCATCAGAAAGAATCAGGCTGTAGCTACAGCTCATTAACCTAAGTGTGTCTGCCCTAAATGGAACCAGTCGAACAGAACAAACAGCCACAGCACAGTAGCAACCTGAGGGGAAAGACAACACTGCCTAGAGCCAGCTCAGTCATTACTCTGAGAAGTCTTTAGAGCAGCAAATAAACAATACGGCATGGACTTGTTTCAATGAATAATAATATTAAGTACTTATGTAAATTCTTATTATTAGTTTAATAGTCTTCAGGGGATATTTAATTATTAATAATAACAGCATCCTATAATGAGAATCACTTTATCCTGTGATAAGCCAATATATGTCACCTTCAGAGTCCAGTGCATGAATTTTGAGTGCCAGTGGTGAGTCCTCAAGATGTAGCTCTCTGGTGGTCGACACTATCTGGATGTCACTGATGATGTCGACAATAGCGTCACAACGCAGCACCTGTCCTGTAACTGCGAATGGAAGAGGGGAGAAAACATCATATACACAGTACATACTGTACAGTCCTAAAATATTGCACTTTCACCAAACAAGAAAAAGCTCAGAAATAAATGGCTTGGTGTTTTAAAGGAACAGCAATTTAAAAAGGCATAGCAGTAATTCTTGTTGAGGCACAAAGAATAGATTCTTCCTGACTAAAACGCATACTTTATCATGTGTTTGGCATAGCAATGGAAAGTAATAGCTCTAAAGCATCCTCTGCTGCCAGCAAAATGCTCTACAGTTATCAATAAAGTCAAATGTTGTGGCTTTTCTGGTCTGGTAAGTGGGCTGTTGCATGAGCGATAGATTATATCACATTATGTTTTGGTAAACCAAAAACAGCTGGAGTGAGTTAGGCCACATTCAAAGTGTGTGTTCACTGTGGTCTGAACAGATAGTCTTTCTGTGTTTTGGGTTGGGTTTTTTTGTTTGTTTTTTTGAAAAATTGAAAATGTATGTAGAAGGGCCAATTTGTCTGATTTTCCTGACTACAAAGCAACTCCTCACCACTGCCAGGCACCCATGACTTGCCAACAGTGCCACAGGCAACAGATCACATACAGCATTTCACAACAACAAAGAAGGAAGAATGAAAAAAATAAATAAAAGTTGTGTAACAGAATGTCACAAAGCACATTTTTACATTCTAGACATATTTTTGTATCACAGGCATTTTGAACTGAGACCATTTGAATAGTTTACAGCACGCACATTTCAAGGTTTCCATTCTTTTCAGGAGATGTTTACGACATACAGATGTGATATGACAGACACATACCACACCAAATACTACTATACTAATACTGTATACCCTAGATACTGTACTTATACCTTGTTCCATGGCTTTACCTACTACTTGCTTTAGTTGTGTTTTCTTAGTTATTCTTTATGATAGTATCCTGTCATAAATCTATGTAACACCACAAAGATTAATAAACAAGCAACACTTAGCAGGCTAGGCTTATGTGATGCTGCTAAGAATGCTTCCTCATTCTGTAATGGCAGAATAATATGAAGAGTTTGTATTATATAGGTTTTTGCATTTGCATGTCTGTAAATTTCTGAATATTTCTGTCCATCGCTAAGGAACACTGAAGAATCAGCAAAGCACACTTCAACATGGTGTTACATTTGCCAAAACCACAGAGATGATGATCTTCAACACTTTTATAAGTGTCTATATCTGTGTCTGTTTCTTAACTGATTCACATTAACACTTTCAAAGATATTCAGAAAATTAACAACTGGACCAACTATGGCCAAATTAATTTCCTATCTCTCACATAGGAATGAGCTATTGTGTGTTTAATAATTATTGATTAATATAGCATCTATGTATTTACCAACATCTTCAGCCAGAATGATGCTGGTCAGTCTGGAGGGCTGGGTGGAGAGAGCCTGGAGAACAGCTCTCTGGGAGCAGCCTCTGTTGCTCTCTTCATCCACAGCCTGGATGCTTGCTACCTCTGGTCTGGTGGAAGACCTGTAAGAATATGACCAGAAAAAAACAGGTCATGTGCATGAATGGGGTACCCATATGGTTCTTCATTTGTCACAATAACATATTTTCATACTTTACTGTAAACTTGGATGGATTAAAAAGTGAACACAAGAAAAGTTAACAAAATTAAATGTAGATATCCATATTAAGTTAAAAGGATTTAGCCTTTTTCTGACCCCCACACATTGCCATGAACTGACTAGTGCACAGTATACTTAGCCATGTGGCCTCACATGGCCCATGTAATATGAAACTCACAGGTTTGTCTACTCACCATCTGTAGCACCCTTCGGTAGTTTCCAATGTGAAGTTAATTTTTGTACTCCTAGCAAGTGGTAGCAGCACTTTGGGAATATTTAATTTCGAGGAACCGTTAACATGAATAACTGTTATTAATAATTGCAATACCAACACTGGTAATTTTAACGGAACCATTTCCGCTTCATGAGAGTGCGGAGGTTTATTGGCAGCTAAACCAACGGTCGAATGAATGAACGCTAAGACTCTGTACTAGCTAAACTTCCCCCGTCCCATTAAGTTAGCCGTGTGTGAAGTAGTTTTGGAGTCGTGGCTCTGAGACAGATGTTCAGGTGAGCTAACAGCGCCACTGAAGCTATTTCTCAACTCAAACACACGCTGTCTTCCTGCTCAGTTTCAGTTGTCATTAACGTTACTTAACAGAGAGCAGACACATGATAACAGTTGCAATGCCCCGCAGTCCTCTAATTCAGGTACTTTGCTTTGTTTGTTAATCTTCGAAGATGCCTCGAAACACACAGCGACTATTAATTTGAAATTCACAGTTTTATATGAATGTATACAGTTAGCAACAATAGCTTAAAAGACGCATATTTCGTACAAATACCCGCCATTAGCAATAATTGGACTTCCAGTGTGCATGCCGGGAGTGGGGCAACGTCATAAAAGAGGGTGGGCAACTGGGGGGGATGACGCGCCTTCTTAAAGGTGCAGTTTGTTTTTTTCCTCCAACAATTGAATTGAATTGAATCACGACACTGCAAGCCAGGATTACCACAGCGGGAAGCTTCCTGGGATCCCAGACCCTTAGGGGAAAGCCTCATGTTCACAGTGTGTTTGGTTTGTGGTAATTAAATTAATTGCATATTAGTTTGTGCATATGAACCACTAAATGACAAAATCAACTTAAATGAGGAGGCTCCTGTCCTGCATTATTAGTTAATCTGAGGCCGTTTTAGGAATAATAACAAGTAATATTTTCATTATTTAAGTTAATGTTGTGCTCCCATTGTGTATATTCCTGAATAAATTAGTTTAATTTGTTTACATGGACGTGATTGTGGTTGCCATCCCCAGATATTGTCAAGCAGCATCTGCATCCCCTTTTGGCACATCTAGTTCAGCAACTTCATATGTCACAGCCCTGTTGAAGCAATGCCACTAAGTTACCAGTTATAGGTACACATGTACAATCTATATAATAATGTGCAGTTTTTATTGACACTGCGTCAGAGAAATGTACGTTCAGCTCTAGTGTAGATTGTAAGGCTCTAGTACTGGTGTTGTGTTGTATATTGAGAGTTATTTGTAATATTTTGTCGCTCATGTACACTATGGAGTGGTGGACAAAACTTTTAACACCATAATGCAATCCACTGTGACATTATCGTTAAAGATGGCCTCAGGAATTACTGTAAAGTTGAACTAACTGTATCAGATCAAACATTAGCATGCCCTACTCCACAAGAAATGTCTGCTCTGCATCTGCATCTGTGCACCCAGCGTTTGGCTGTCTGGGTCCTCAGCATTCAGTCAAAACATGCAGTGCATGACTTTTTACCCCTAGGTGTCACTGACAGCTACCTGTATATTATTCTCACCCAGGCATGGATGACAGCAATGAGTAGGGGAGAAGTTCATTATATGAAATATGGGTAAAAAAGAGAAATGTCATCAGTGCCCTTTAACCAATGCTATATTTAACAAAAGAACAGTGGTTGAAAAGACTATGGCTGAATTTTGAGCTAAGGGGCAACATGTTTGGAAGTAATGCTGTTAACATCTAAAAATCAAATTTCCCCCTCGTTTGTTTGTGTGTGAGATCATTTTTTGGCATTAAAATTGGTCCTGGGATAAAACATGAATTGTTAACAGAATGTTAATTACTTCAATTGGCTGCATTATTTCTGATCCATCCTCTCATCCGCTTTGAAGTTATTACAGCGGTGCTCCTCTTGGTTCGTGCCTCTAGTATTCTAGACACAGAGAGCTGTACAGCTTGATTAGCAGATACACTTTGGTTTTGAAGTGTTTTACATAATGCTGCTTTGTGCCAAAGATGACATATTGTTTGAGTCAGAGAGCATTAGCAATGCAAGCCCATCACTGACTGGTGCTGTGTTCCAATAGGCTGGCTTTAATGACAACCATATAGTTGTAGAAATCTACACATATTATATACTGTGTATTCACACTGCAAAGGTAACAGTCTAAAATGATGGCTGTTCCAACTGGGTTTGACTTTTCCAAGCAATTTTGGGTTGAAATAAAATGACATAACTTTTTCAGTACAATGATGGCAGTTGAGAATGAAACCTGAGAAGACAGAACAACTTTCATTTATTTTGACGAAGCCGCTCTGTGTGGGCTTCAGTCCTACATTTAGTTTCATCTTTGTACCCTATCCATGGGCAGTGCATGTATAACTGATGTTAGGAGTGAATGATGTAATGTCTGAGAAAATGGAAACAATACCTGAATGTCACGCTCTGTGTCCGCAGCACTTCACGTGGAGGCTCAAGTCTAGACAACACAAAGTGCAGCACCAGACTGAACTCATTCAAAGGGAAAAGTGCTTGTAATGTAGAGTTGTTTCTGGGCCTTGGATCGTTTTGTGATTTCCAAATCTGGCAGAGTTAGAGCTCAGCAACCATGAATATATCCAGTGAAAAAAAGGGGAAGTTCTCAAATGGTTGGAAATCTTTTTTATTTATTTTTTTAATTGTCTGACTTTGTGCCTGTGTTTTTGGTGAGTTAAACGGTCATAACCTTTCAGAGTTACTGATTGCAGTACATTTAATGTTATTTCTTAAAGGTTGACCTTTCAGATAATGCAATGTGTTGTATACTCACTTTTATATTGGGCAGTTGTGCAGCACACCTGAAACCATCAATGCATTTCACCTCTGCTATTGGACTAAACTCATGCATCAACACCCATATGTTCATCAAATATTTTCCTATGTCACAAATGGCTGCAGCTGCTTTCCTATTCCTTCTAGTGTCTCCTCATCTGGCATGCATCAGCAGTCATGTCCTTCCTGGTGTGAAGTCGGGAACTTTTCTTGGACACCATGCTTGGCTTGGTTCAAACAAGTGGGTGCAGAAGGCCGTATCACTTACTTAAACGCTTACTCAATTGCAATGTTCAACTGGTTCAACTGGTGGCTCAGCTTTCACCAAAAATGTAATAGGCTTTGGAAGGGCCAGCGCCTCAAATAGTTTGGGAAGTACACAGCTCAAAGGTCCCCTAGGTGTGAGGCACAGTTAAAACTGCTGTAGGTAGGCATAATAAAAGGTGTTACTATCCGCTGAAATCAGCTTTTGCCTCGGGGAGCTATCTTGTGTGTTCCAAGTAATGTAAAAATAAACACACGGAGGTGGAGGTAGCTCAAATGATTAACGCCGTACAACTGTGTGATAAGACTACCACAGGTCCACAGGGTCTTGGCTCTGCAGTTTTCTCAGCAATCAGGTGAACTTCATGGCAGGTCTGCAAGACCTCCTGCCACTAATAATGTTCAAATTTCTGACCTAGAAGCTTCGTTTTAGACAAATCAATTTTTTCTTAACAAAATGTGATTTTCGATACCGACTCAGTCCTCGGTATAAATATATAATGTTGCTGTTATGTATAAACTTGTTTTCTATGTTTATCTACTATTAGTATTAGTGCTACTGTGTTCAGTGGAGGAGTCGCACTTCAAATTGTCAGCTGACTTTGATTGTTTGATTGATTACAACTGCAGCACTTTCTAATTGGTGTGTTACTATTTAGATCTTTTCAAAAGTAGCAATGATTTCAAACCTGCTGTGCTGCTCAGTGGTTAGAGCACATGCCTATACATCTTGTTTGTTTAGACCACGAGGTCAGCAGTTCAAATCCCTTCTCTGGCTGACTTAACAGCATGTTCAGTGACGAAGTGCAGCACTACTAGTCGAAGAGCACTATTTCAGATATTGCTGCTGGAGCACCAGCTTCCAGCTCTCACATGCATTTTCTTTAGGAAATACCAGTTCTAGTTATATATTTATTTATTTATTATATTGCAGTTCTTTGGCGTATATCTAGTGCTGTACTGTTTGTCATAGAAACTTTGTTTCAGTGCCAAAATGTACATGTTCTTCAGGAGATTTATGCTATTACTTTTCTTTATTCTAACATGTTCCAGTGTTTTTATATACATAGTATATATATTTAAAGTATTAAAATTTAGAATGCAAGTCTATGGAAGGAATTGTCTGACTGAGTTGGAACCTTTCTAACTTTGAGACTCAACTGGTCAGGCATCCCTTATCCTACAGATCCCATTCAAATTTTAAAATGTTGACAAAACTTTTAATTTTTAAAGTTATCATTTTGTGTTGTGATGTCTTTTGTACTTTTGACTCAATTTAAGTTCAAAGTGAGGACTTGTACAGCAGTTTTCAGATCTCAACAGTGTGTCATGTGATCAAGCAGAGTGGAGAGCAGACATGTTTTTAGACCAAGAAAAAAAAAATCTAAAAATGCTCTCACTCCCACAGTTTTAACTCCTCAAGCACATATTATACCTTAAAATATTGCCACAAGCCTCTTCTCTGTCACAATGTCAATACATTTCCAATAGGACCTATAGCTTTTGAGATCTAGGGAAAGTGCTGGCATGCTCTCATTGACTGCAGTACAATCTGCAGCAGCTCAGTCTCTTCCCACTCCCGTATTTTAAAATTACAGATTCTCTCTTCCTTCAAACACTTTGTACACATACGATACATCCTCACGTTCTGCAAGACCTCCTGCCACTAATAATGTTCAAATTTCCGACCTTGAAGCTTTGTGAAATGTGATTTTCTGCTTTGTGTGTTGGGGATCACTCACTGGCTTTGTAGCCCTGTTAAAAGTCAGTTTTTCCTATAAGATCGCAAGGTTGAGTGTTCGATACTGACTCAGGGCAGTCCTCTGTATATAACGTCGCTCTTAACCTTGTTTTATATGCTTATCTACTACTAGTATTACTGCTACTGTGTTCAGTGGAGCAGTCCTACCTCAAACCCTCAGCTGACTTTGATTGATTACAGCTGCAGCATTTTCTAATTGGTCTGTCACTATTAAGATCGTTTCAAAAGTAGCAATGATTTCAAACTTGCTGTGCTGCTCAGTGGCAGAGTGGTTATGTCCATACATCTTGTTTGTTTCGACCCCAAGGTCAGCAATTCAAATCCCTTTTCTGGTAGACTATCAGTATGTTCAGTGCAGCACTACTAGTCAAAGAGTACTATATCAAAAATTGCAGCAGCTTCCAGCTCTCACAAGCATTCCATTTAGGAAATGCAAATAAATTCTAATTAATTATAATGAAAGGAAAGAAAACTATTTCCTCAAATATCACCGTTTCCCTTGAGAAGTAATATACCTTTTCACTTTCAGATTAACTTGCTCTACATAAAGTAAAACAGGGCAGGTCTACAGAGCTGTGCTGTAAGTATTAAAGCCCTTTACACAATCTTAACTACATGCTTTAAATCTCCTTGCCATCTCCTTGGTATAGGCATTAGGTGGATAGAGCTGAGTAGGTTTGCATTTGCAGCTCTATGCATTCATGATCATGGACAATGGAGGTGTAATCTTGCCCAAATGCTTCCATTTGATCCACATTTAACTAACCTTTATTCACAACTTCAAGATGTTTATTTCTCATTTAAATTCACATCAGGTAAACTTATATTAATAATGGCCTATTTGAGACTATTTGAGACTACCATGCTGTTGATATCACACCACATTTAAAGGGGTTCAATATTCAATGCAGAAGTGAAGCAGAATTAAACATTTAGCTATTTCATAGCTAAGCCAAAAGCTGTTGCTGTGTTGGGCTGCAGCTCCACAGCACACATGCCATTTAACTACACCCTTGGAAAGTCTTTACAAGACACAGGTGGGGAGTTACTTTAACCACATTACATTTGGGTCTTAATTTCCTGTGGCGTAGCCCCCCTCAGAGCCACAGTGCCCTGTCTTTGCTGGTTTACTTTAAAGACTTCCTCTCTTCACTTTGTCTTATAGACCCGCAGCAGTGTGTTGATAGAAAACATATTTGAGTGCACAAGAAAACGATTTTTTTGAGAATCTACAACATTTATTGGTCATTAACCACATGCGAGGTATGTTACTGCCAAAACACTATTATTAGGAGATTAAAAATAATCATCTGGCACTTTGTATGTGTATGCACTTGTTCTTGTGAAATTACTCTGTATTACTATGAAATGAACAGATGATGGACTGAGGTATACAATCTATCAATTTAGACCACCCCACCACAGTATGAGGCTCTATGCAGCTGTTTAAACAAAAGCAGAAGACCAAGACAATGATCACACAATAGACAGATAACATTAACGCCTTCTGCATTAGGGGGCCCAAGTAGACAATGATGTCACCATCACTGGCATCAGTTTGAAGGCTATGCTATCGTCAAAAGAACTGAGGCAAGAATGACTTCACTCTGCTCGAAGAACAAATAATAAACACAGTGTTTTCAACTTTAAACTCTAATTCAATATTCCTAGTGTGAAACAGAGAAAGTGCCCATTAGGTACATTATTACGAGGCAGGGTTGCAGTCAGTGGGCTTGGGCAATTAGTAGTGGCATAAGTCACCATTCAAACATGCATGAATGAGAAATTACAACAGTGTGGGGTGCAATTACCTCTCCCAAATCAGTGCGTGTCAGATGACATTATCTCGCAGACTGAGAGCCATTACTGAACTGAGGGTTTCTCTAGCCCCAGAGGAGTAAGGAGAGGTCAACTACTGTGGGGGGAACAGATCATTTGGTCCCTGCCTGTGACATGAGGACATCTCACTAGAGTCAGAGGGCCGCAAATGTTCTACGCCTACAAGGCATGAAGCGTTTAGGGATTCATTTCTGTTCGACCACCGGTTTTTATTACAGAGATGATTTATTTTTGTTGAAAGTGTACAGTTCAGAACTGAAAGCAGCATGTGTAGTTGTTGCGACAGACATGTTACTGCAGGTGGCCATGGGTAGTGTGTGTGTTACGTAATCTTTGTCATTTGTGCAACATCTGTATAAGAAAGTCAAATTTGATTCCCTTTGATGGTGTTTTTACTTGCTTACCATTCTGCGGGTCAGCGGCTTATGTGCTTGTGTCGTGTTTAAGGCTCCACAGCAGGGCAGGGCTGCACAGAAGAGTGACAACAGCCTCTCTGGGGATTTGCCAACTCCAGGGCCACTTAACGCACGCAATGTCCAGGCTATTAATGATCACATGAGTGAGTCAGTTGTTAGTTGATCTCGCGTTCAGTGGACCTGCATCGTCTCCTGTAGGGGTATTGACTACCAAGCACAGGTCAGACTGAGATAACATTTAACACTGAACCAGAAAAATCAATACAGCTGTCATAAGTTATGCAAGTCAAGTCAAGTAGATGTAGACATGCTCAGAGGATAATGGGACTGTCATCAAGAATTTAGAGAGTTGTTATGTATGTCTGTATGGGTCTGCATGTTCTTACACTGCTCACAAGGCACAAATATGCAAAATGGAGAGTCATTTTTAAGCTGAATTGTGAATTAGATGAGAGATAAACATTTTATTCAACCAGAAACGACATTTAAGAGCATCTGTGTGTGTGTGTGGGGGGGGTCTTCATAGTGTGTGGCTGGTGCATCTGCGCATGCATTTGAATATAATGAACAGAGAAAACTAATGATGGGGCCACTGACTCTTCTCTGTCATTGATTAGTCAAGGGAGACCCCTGAAACAAAGTGGCCAATGGCCCCAGTGCCCCTTGTGCCTTTCTGATCAGTCTATTCATCCACTGAGACAGCTTTTGTCCGTATTTATTCTCACTAGTGACTCAATGACCCTGAAGATCAAACCAAGAGAAAACTGGAGAGATATTGAAAATATCAAATTCATTGTAGTCTGTTTAGGACATACCATTGTAACATGCAGTATATTACATTTCAGAAGTTACAGCTGTAATACAATTACCCTATCCAAAAAGCTCTGTTGACAAAGATCACAGACATCATGTGATGTCTAGTAGTATGAGCTTGATTTATCAGTGTGGCTTGTTGGCATCTCTCGGAGTAAACAGCATATCAGTCAATAATTTGACACCTAAGCTGCATAGCTGTCTTAAACTATAATACTTGTGAACATGCAACATGTACAAATAGCTACAAATTACAAACTGTAATATGCTTATAAGATTATATAACCGGAGGCACTATTATTTCTTCGGTAAGATCATTTTACACAGCATCCTAATTAGCCTAATTTTGGGATCATCAAAATAATGTTTCCTGTCCTGACAATACATATTTCCCACTTGACGTCTGCTGACGCAATTTCTCGTATTTTGGATGACTTTAATGCAGAAAAGGGAACAGAAATCATTTCGAAAGAGTTGAAAGTAATTTTATGGAAGTTTGTCCCGCCCCCCCCCAGCCAGAAAAAGGGAGCGAGGGCGCTCCCAGCCTCCTTCTCCCAAGCCGGAGTCAGGGCATAAACTTTACGCACAAGTTCCCTTTAGCAGCACACCAGCACTGCAGGGTCAGAGGCGTAAGGTAGGCAACGAGATTTTTATGGCTAAAAACAATCGCTGTCAGTGCACGATTTGATATATTGAGCATTTTGATTTCCACTTGACGGGTCCCATTGGACAACATGCGATAGGGACAAATATGTAGATTCAGATCAAAAAGCTACTGTCATATTTTTTACGGATATTTGTTTGAGAGGTAATTTATGGCAGCCAAAATCTACTGTTCCTTGTTATATCATAAACCGACGGATTAAATAAACGCTTTAATTATCCTAATCAATATGCTGTATTTAATGTTTGCCTATACGAGCGTGAAGTTCAAATGCTGAAGTCATCTCTAAAGCTGAGTCTTTGTTGTCTTTAATTTCGTGGTTTGATCACCGCAAATGCTGCTCAAGTCCTCAGTTTGACAGCGAAGTGTGCACTTTAAAACAATCGTGCATAAATAAGCGAGTATTCAATTCATTGACGGTGATTGAAATATTTAGGGGTTTGCCTTGTGGGTTGAAGTAGATGCGGGAAAACAATGTTTGCGCGTGTATGTGAGCGCGCGCGCGGGGTGGGGTGGGGTGGGGNAGCAACAGGATAAAGGTCAATTTTGGGCTATTTGGATGGCAAGGCACATTGAAAAGCTTTGCATGACAGTCCCTGAACTGATAGCTGCACAAACAACCCAACAGGGTATTTTTCACTGATTCACAGAAAACAACCCTATCAAGGTTTTTAAAGGTACAACAACCAGATGAGTTTCATGCTCAGTCCCATCAGATGTTCTTATCACCAAGTGGCTTCTTTTTCTGTGTTAGATTTCCACCTTCTCTTTCTATAAATGCTGTAAGCAAACACACAGAGTTGGGGTTTTGGTGCTTTTAGGGCTGAGTTCAGAACACCATAGCAGTGGGCCATGTGCCTGTTAAAGACTGCAAGATCTGGTAAAATGATTTTGTACCTGCAGCACGCAAAGACATCATTGATTCTCTAAATGGAGCTGCATTGCACTTTGTGATGTTCTGTGGCTTTGCCTGAGTTATGAAGGAAGATAGAGATACAGATGTGTTTATTTTGATGACCTCTACATGATTTTGAAGGCCTCTAGATTTCATTTCTATTACTTTTAAGTCGATGCACTGCATGTTTTGCTCAGCGCACAGACTGGAATTAGATTTTCCAATATCTGTGCACAGTCAGGCAGATGCACTTGAAATTACCATGTTCCCACGTCTTTTAATTTCCTAAAAAGATCAAGAGTTAAAATCGTATAGTACTTACTTATAGTACACTACAAACTGTATGTTGCAGCATGATCTCCATACTACCAAGAGCACAATAAGCTGTTTCTATTGAGGATACAGTCATCTGTAAACATCTTCTATCCTCTGCTTTCTGTAGCTGCTCCTCATTTGGTGGGAATCTATTCCGAGGACATGCAGTTTGGGAAAAATGTGATAACAAAATAGGCTGTGAAAGAGCAACACCAAATTGTTAAAAACATTCCAGCAGGAAATCTAAAGTCTAAAGATTGTCATGCAGAACAATTTGGAGCTAATCTCTAATTCTGAACCAGACTTTGCATGAAATGTCACACATGTCTCTTGCGATTGGCACAAATGCAAGCAGTGAGGAAAAACAGGAAATGTAAAATAGAAAACACCTGGTTTTCAATATGCTGTCTGATCTGAAGTCACATCACAGGATCAAGCCTGTCACATTCTGACTTTGTGGTGCCACTCTGTCTCTGTACAGAAGTACAAACTTCCAGAAATCTCATCAAATCCAATCATTTCTATACTTTGTTCATTACAATATGTTGTATTTTCTTATAATAGTACTTCTGCTAGTTTACACATTTTTAGTTGTGTGTTATCCCTGCAAGAGCACAACTTGCTGAAACAGTTCATGCTCCACCAGCTATTATAGGCAGAAATTAACAATGGACTCAAATGACTGTACAGTATTTGCACAACATCCCCAACATTTTATGAGAATACACTAACATATGCTGCAATAACTCAGATAAGCAGTTCTCTGTGCAACACAATACACTGTTTTTGTGGCAAACTATAACATTGTCATAGAAGGGAGGTTTTGTTATTTCAGCATTGTTTTTTTCAGCAACTGATAACTTTTGTTCGGTTTTTATTGTACATATTTCCCCTTAGTCAACCTTAACTTTGGGCAAATTTTCATGTGCAATCAAATTTAAGCCACAGCTTCCATTCCCTGTGGTGCCAAAAGAGTAGGCATGGATGGAAAAATGTCCATTTGGCAGGTGGTCAAATTAGAGCAGACATGTTATTAAGTTAAAACATTTGATTTTCATAATAACTGTGAAAACAAACCAAAAATAATAGGACACTGATTGTTATCAAGCTGAATGTCAGACAACTTTTGTACTGTAAATATATCATTAACCACTGTTTACTTTCACAGGCTACAAGACAAGAAAATTCTTTCTCATCTGGAATAAAATCTAGGCTGAAGAGACGCTAACTTTGAAGAACTGACTATTTTTGTACTTTTTTATGCAAAATGAACGTTCAGAGTGTAGCATTGTTTTTATGTTGGATGATTCTGCGCATGGACACCTGTCTAGGCCAGAAAGACTGCACAGGTGTGGACTGCCCTGTTCTGCAGAACTGCATCGAAACAGTTTTAGAGAAAGGTGCCTGCTGTCCCACCTGTACACAAAGGGGCTGCACCTGTGAGGGTTACCAGTACTACGACTGCATCCAAGCAGGCTTCCAGAGAGGGAAAGTCCCTGAGGGGGAATCTTACTTTGTGGATTTCGGAAGCACGGAATGCTCCTGTCCCCAGGGAGGAGGGAAGATAAGCTGTCGTTTTATTCCGTGCTCTGAAATTCCCCCCAACTGCATTGATATTTTACAGCCTGCAGATGGATGTCCTCAATGTGACCGAATTGGCTGCACCCATGGTAACAAGAAGTATGAGGCGGGACACTCCTTTCAGATAGACCGGTGCCAAGTTTGTCACTGTCCAAATGAAGGTGGAAGGTTAATGTGTTCACCTATCCCCGGTTGTGACCTTCGTAGTTCTAATAAGCCCATGTGGGTTACGACCACTGAGAACAACAACCCTCTGAGAGACATTAGCAGCCGCCATGACAGCCGACAAACGAGTCCTGTAGAACCATTTTCCAAGCTGGCACTGGGAAACACTCTACCACTGTATAAGCAGGACCCACCCAGTTTTGGCACAGAGGATTATGACTATATACTGGCAGGGCCGACGTCTTCCACTATCCAAGATCTGGCCCAACCACTGGAATCTACTACAGTACCACCAGCTTACCCAGAGTCAAGCTCCACTTCCCTCAGCTCCCTTGATGAGAGGAGACATGAGCCGAGGGAGACACAAAAAAGCCCTGATCCAGAGAGGAGCAGTGAGGTCACACATAACATGGATCCAACCACAGCAGGGACTCAGAGCGAAACATCACCATCGCTAACAACAGCAACCACACAGACAGTGACCACAGAGAACCACAGGCCGCAACAGGAAATTGGCGAAAGGACCATTAGACATAACAGTGACAGGAACACAGTGGCACAGGACACCTTAAAAGACACAGCATACACCACCCGTGCAAACAAGGGGGGCAGGCACTTTGGCCATCACAAACATAGTCAAGGCAGACGCACAGGGAGTCATGGCGGCTCCCATTCTGTCGGCCTTAAGGAACAAGAAAAAGTGACAGTGGAGCCCAGGCAGCCGCTCGGTAAAGAGGAGCAGGGCTCATACCCCACAATACAGTTCAGTCCCACCAGCAGAGCTCCCGTCAGGATGAGGGAGCATGGCGAGCAGCCTCAAAGAGAGCCCCAAACCCTCCACAACTACCAGTCCCAGGATGTAGAGGGACACACAAAAGGTAAGTTAGCATATTTTAAAGAGTTTCAAGTAATCCAAACAGTGTCCTAACTCCAAAAGCAGCTGAATTTAAAATAAATCATAAAATGTTTTGATTCATTCAATGCCTGCATCAAAGTACATCACAGTGTGATGATTTATAGCTGAGTAATGACAATGTTAGGCTGTTACTTTTTCAAAATACATCCTGCTTTTTCTTCTCTCACATCCTGTCTTTTGAAGAGGAATTCATAATCACTCTATTCAAGCTGGCATCGGTCCAGGAAAAACAATTGTCCATGGAAAGTCTGTTTTCCCTAGATAACACTTATCTACCTTACTCAGTAGACAAAAAGACTATACTGACTATGCACACGTTTTCATGCATTCAAGCTGAGAGAATGCTATATTTATTTTTCTAGAGGTTTGTAAATAGCGATTAATACCAAGCCTGGTGCCATATCGACATTATTATGCTTCTAATATATCTGATAAATCCTGTAAAAGCAGCTGAAATAGCAATTTCTCTCCCTACTTTGCTCTGGTGAGAGTCCTGGGGTTGTGCCTCCTGCCTGTATCCTTCATGTGATTATCAGCATGTTCTCAAACAGATCAGCCCCCTTCAGGGCGTGTAGGCCAATCTACTGCAGGCACCAGGAAAGAAAGCAGATGATGAAGTGATTACAAGGCTGTCTAGAAGATGAGTTACACTGCACTGGAAAATATGACCAAAAAAAACACCATGTCTTATTTAAAATGTGAAGTTACATATATATATTTAAAAAAAAATCTGAATCGTATACAATGCCTAATGATAATTCAAAATTGTGTTGCTTTAGCTTTAATGAATAATGTGATTTTATGCAGTTCCGTAAGTGTTAATGATTCCCTCTTCCAACTTCCTGCAAAGGAAAACCTAATTAGATCATAATTTCCCCATGCTTTATGGCACAAGGTTGTCTCACTATACTTTAAGAGTTTCCTATGAAGTGAGTGAACAAAATTATGAATGAGTGAAATTAATGAAGGGCGGCATGGTGGTGCAGTGGTTAGCACTGTCGCCTCACAGCAAGAGGGCTCTCGGTTCGACCCCACCGATCCTGTGTGGAGTCAGCATGTTCTCCCCATCTCCGGCTTCCTCCCACCATCCCACCAGGTTAGGTTAATTGATGATTCTAAATTGCCCGTAGGTGTGAATGTTTGTCTGTCTCTATGTGTCAGCCCTGTGATTGGCTGGCGACCAGTCCAGGGTGTACCCCGCCTCTCGCCCAATGTCAACTGGGATAGGCTCCAGCCCACTTGTGACCCTCTGAGGATAAGTGGTATAGATAATGGATGGATGAAATTAATTAGCCCTTGTCATTTCATCCTTATAACCACTTTGCTATTAGTGGTGTTTTGTCCAGCAAACCACAATCTGGAGGTGTGTAGTTAACCTACTTTACAGCACTATGATGTTTGTTGAGACCTGTCAGGACTTTTCTTTCCTTTCAGCACCTGGCCTCCATAGGTATGTGTATTATATGCTGAATGCATCTGTGAGGTGTGTTTCTGTGGGAGTGAACTCCAGATGTACCTGTCAAGTTAATTTACCAGCATTAAAGTTGGAGAATGCAGGTTAGAAATTCCAGTTTGAAAGACTGATTGTTGCTGTTTGCCATGACACTTTTTGGTTACACACTCAGGTCAAGTCTGCATAAAATGTGAAACTGGTGTGTGAACATCTGTGAGCCAATATAGAAACACTTTTGTTCACTCAGGGTAATAACTGCCTTGACAGACGTCGTCAAAAGTTTTCCACATCACCCATAAGTACAGTAGGATAAAGTCCAGCTATTTCATTGTGAATTATACCCTCATGGAAGAGAGTTTGAGTTGAAAGTCAAAGTAGGATGGGTTTTTCTCCTGGAATAAGGTGCTCAAACTAACTGGCCTGGCCACTCAGCTTGTAGGATGGAATGACACTGTCAGGGTTCACTGGTGAAGGTCATTGGACTAAGGGAAGGCTTCCAGAGAGCGGTGACATGTTAAAGCACACACAGGAAAAACCCAGCTGATAAGGGCCTTGACTAATGTCTGTTATCAGTGTCATTAGTAGAGGATGCCAAAGATATTTGGAGAGGAAAAGAGAAAGCATGAATAACAAGAACACAACCATTTTTCACTAAACATAAATGGAGTGCCTTTGCAGTGGAACACGGCCCAGGTTAAATGTTTTTTTCTTTCAGTCAATAACTCCTGCTCATTTGCCCTCTGTCTTTCCAACCAGATGTGTGCTCAGAAGGGGGATGGGATTGTTTAGGCTTTCTGATGCTGGGCTGGACCTGGTATAGGGTTTCTTGGGGGTTGTACCTGTGAGCGGCATAATACCCATGTGATGAATGAGCCCACTGTTGTGGCTTGATTGCCAGACGCTACTCACTGCTCTCTCATGAGCCAGTGTGATTACCTGTCTCCCGTGAGGCTGCTGGTTTCCCAGTCTTCTCAGTAATCACCTCATCTGAAGCATATTTCCACACATTCTCCTCTTAGTAACTTCCCTTCCTACTTTACCAAGCACTAACCATAACATTGAACTAAACTGGAAGAAAGTTAGACATGGATAAGTTGATCAAACTGAAGCATAAAAATCATCTGATGTGATGTGGAAGAACTGAAGAAGTGCTTGTTTTACTGTCACAACATGCTGCATATGGGAGTGGGCTGAGCAGATGTATAATTTTCCTTAGGATGAAAAGGAGGGTGAATTCCAGAGCTGGCCACGTGAGAGTTCATTCCTGCTGTACCACCACTGTGAAGATCAGTTTGAAGAAGATAACTCACTTCTCCTTACTGAAAAACCGCCTGATCCACATGTCACCCATGCTTATAAATAAAACAAAACATCTGCTCCAGATGCAGGAAACCACTCGTAAAAGAGACTGGTGATAAATTGCACACACGACAAACACACTAGATCTGCCTCTTGTACCCATCTGCATTTCTGTCATTAACATACAGGCAAAGTGCAGCTGTATACAGATGTTTTCAGACTTACACAAGCATTTTTTCCCTTCAAATATGAAAAACAGTAAACCTTTCATATGAAATCTTACATTCATATTCATGCTTCACTGATATAATGATTTCTAATGCAGAAAATAGTAATACTTCTAATGGGACTTGGACCAGCCAATTAGGAAATATTATTCCTCACTGTTATTTTTATCCATCAGGTCCAAAATCAGGATTTGGACGGATTTCCTCTGGAAAGAAATGAGCAAGTTTCCTGTGTTCTGGTTTGTGAACACACCTTGGAATATATAAGGCATAATAAGGAAATGGGAAACAGGTTCATATTACAAGACTGTGGAGAGTATTATGTCAGAGGTGTGCAGTGGAATATACTTAACTAATTTAATATGCAAAAAATAATCCCTAATGCTGATGTTGCATGGCAGAAACTTTACAAAACATCACGGCCATGTGCATGCTTGCGTGTGCCAAGGACATGTGTGGTATCTTTGGAAAACACAAGCTACAAGTCGCAATAATTAAATGCACCATTAGTGGCAAGTCCTGGCAGTGTGTGTTTTAGTGTTTCTTTCAGGTTATCTAACCACAAGGAGGTGTCATCGGATTGGAGGTTACAGTGTGAAACCACCAAAGACTGAGGCAAGCCCCCAGGGCTCGCATCAACTAACTTTAACCCTGATTAAGACTACAAAAAGATAGATCACACGATTGTTGGCTCACAATCTCAGGGAGATTAAGACATAAGTTGTCAGTTATTGAAACCTGGATTGGCTGTTTTGGAAATGAAGTCATGGTGACAGCAGCAGGCCCTCCCTGTTATGTCACAACCAGCTGTTCTTGGACAGCATTTATGTGTTTCAAAAGACACTCTGCATATACTCATGTTTAAGGTGAGAAGAACATTGTGCCACTCCCTCCTGAGCTTAACACAGGCCTGCATACACACACACACACACACACACAGACAAGCTTTTAAGCTTTCAGCATGAATCATCTGACATGTTCAACCGCATGAGTTCATATGTCATGGACCTTTGGCATGTGCTGTTATTCACATTGTTGGTCCTGTTGACTCCAGCCAACCTGTATTGTAAATCACTGCCAAGTCCACAAAAGAAAAGACACATGAGCCTTGATTAGTGGCAGCACACTGCTTTATGACACCTCCAGACATGTTGAGAGTTGCCCTTTTTGGTTGTTATTCTTGCTCCATATTTTCAGAGGGTGTGATGTCACCAGTTTTGGATTTGGACAAGAGCAAAGCATCTGGTGTTAATGCTAGTCTAATGGCCAGATATAATGACAGGCCTGGAACAGAGAGATGCTCCTCAGCCACCTTTCAAGTGTATATTTTAGATCTCCATTGTGAAAGCACAATAAATCAACTTAGCTAATTATTGCACAGCTGAATGGAACAAGTTGCATACAGGCTTAATTAGAAGGTCTGTCAAAGAGACAGGAAGAGACCTTGATATAGCTCAGCTAGAATAGGTTATCATTGTTTTCATCCCCAGTATCTATTTTAGTGAAGTGCAATCTCTCTCCAAAGTAATTTCATCCACCAAAATCCTTTGTAAACATAGTCATGAACTGTATGTATTTTAACTCTGTATACAGTGGGGCAAAAAAGTATTTAGTCAGCCACCAATTGTGCAAGTTCTCCCACTTAAAAAGATGAGGGAG
>LKNJ01005361.1:0-24003 GCA_002120245.1 Maccullochella peelii
CCACGAAGAATTAAGGCAGTTCTGAAGGCAAAAGGGGGTCCAACCCGGTACTAGCAAGGTGTACCTAATAAAGTGGCCAGTGAGTGTATATGGGCCAGTAGGGGCCTACTAAACCTAGTAGTAGGTTCAGGAGGCTGTTATCACCCATTTATTTCAGTGAGCCAATGCAGCATGTTCAGGTGACGTAGTATATAGAGCAACAGAGTCTGCCTAAGGATGAGGGAGGAGGCAGAAGTGGATGGATAAGTCAAACACAGGACTTCCAACCAGGAGGCCGGGGTTTGTGTCCCCTGTGAAACCAAAAGTCAGTGTTGACTTATTTAAAGTTATAAGTGACTTATGTCACGTAACATACTTATTTTAACCCAAACCATGATCTTTTCCTAAACCAAGTACCAAACCAAGTAGTTTTGTTGCCTAAACCTAAGGTGACGTGACATGACATGTTGAACCATGTGAATAGATGATAAGGAACCTGAACCTACTAGTAAGTGTAGCCAGCCCCTTCTAGCCCATATCTATGATGCTGATAGCCCCTGATAACATCCATTCAATCAAGTGATAACATTAGAAACAGGTGCTAAAACAGTTGAAAGACAAAATGGGAAATTTTTATTCTAATTTTGTTGGGGTAATCAATAGCAATCCCTATTTGCTGGAAAGTATTTCAAAACATTAGGTCTGTAGTTTTCTCTGTGTATCTTTCATATCCCATGCGCTAATCATCAAACATTTAAAAGGGGCCTGTTAAGGTCCCTGCTGGATTGGACTAATGGCTCGTGTGCATGCAAGTATGACAGCCTTCTAAATTAAACCATTTGTTCAAAGCAGGTCAGCCTCAGAAGTAACCACGTGCCTAAAACATGACTGGTGTGTCTCTGCTTTCATGGCCTAAAAACCTCTCAATTTGATATCTGTAAACGCCCATTTAAACAATATTACCACAGTGACTGGCATGGCTGTACTGTGTTAAAATTTATTTTGCAAAGGGTTGCCAAAGAAGTATGACTACAAAATGAATTCCCTTTGCCACATTACTCTTTTCAGCCGGAGTAAGGAGAGGGCTGAGAGTTCATATGTGACTGGGCTTACCCAGAAGGCATCCCCTAACAGATGTTAAAACAACAACAAATCAAACACTTTGTCTTTGAAAAGTGCGAGAAATGTTACTTGTCAATATTTCTACTGCATGTCAACTTTCAATTTTCAGCTGATGACTCTCTTATCTAACCCAATCTGTACTCTTAACCAGTTTGTTTTAAATCGGTTAGCTAACCTTTAAATGTTACAAACTGATGAAAAGAGTCATGTTTAGTTTACACTACTGCCACACTGTCAAATTGACAGCCCGGTATATAGAAACGACATTCATTTTGTACGATTTTGTACGAGTACTGGAAGTGGTGTAGGAAGGTCGAAAATACAGGTGTGTAGGTCAGGGAAGTGGATGGGACTGTAGCACATGGGACACAGGAATTCATGTCCTGTTACAGACCTGCAAATAAAAGAAAATTCCTCATTTATTTCAACCTGGCAAATTTCCCATGAATGTGGCCATTGTGACTCCATGCTAACTTTGCACTTGCCACCTTCATTGTAAAGAGTCAGGTAAACGAGTACTCGCATAAAACAACGTCTATCGGGGCAAGCAGCACAAGCCACCTATCAGAGTTGACCCGGATGTAGATCCCTGTACAGTCCATTCCAGGCGGCTACTTTCTGTACCTTTATCTGAACCTCTCCAAAATTACAAAAAAAAAAATCAAGTCCACTTGCTAACAAAGTTAATGAAGAAGCAGCACAGCACAGATATTTACAGAATCTCCAATATCTTTTAATGCTCCGTGGAATACACAATGAACCGTTCTCATATTGGCACGTCTGACTGAAATTCATTTAAGCGTACGAGCCACGCTGTCTCTCTCTCTCTTTGTTCCACACTCTGTCTCATTCCTTTTTTTCTGCACACTTCCTCCCTCTCTTCCACTATATCCCCCAATCTCACATGTGTACATACTATTTCAGTAAAATAATACTTATAATCTAAGATAATAAAAAGCCACACTTTGAATGTTGACTGACTCTTGATTGGATGCTGCAGCTCCATGACAGACAAATCTCAAACAACAAAATCAAATGGTGTAAAGTATACAAACAGTTGTTTGTATACTGAAAAGGAAAATCAATATATCCAGTTGATTAGAGTTTTACATTCAAGGTGCAAATTTGAATGAAAAGTCAAATTTTTGAAGGCCAGAGTTGGGTTTAATATCAAAATACCACTTCTTATGATGAAACAGATGACTGTGATTTCAGACAGATAAGATCAGATTCAACACTATACTCATCTCATTTGGATTCAGCAGTTTTATTCTGGTTCTTGTTGCTCTGTGATCAATTCTACTCCAATACACTTTGTTATTTTGTATCCTCTTTCATATATCATAACACATCTAACTAACATAACTCATTTGACTCTATTACCAGGCTCTGTTCTGCTCTCTTTTTCTTTATATTCAGTAGTTTCTACATTTCTATTGCTTACACTACTGTGTTCGACTTTGCTCTATTTTACTGCTGCACTCAATATAACTGTCCAATGTTGATTAATCTGACAATTATTTTGCTTGATTAATTGATACAGGAAAAATTACCAAGCTGACATATTAAAACAGCTTGTTTTGTCGGACCAAAAGTCTAAAAAACAAAAAGGTATTCAGTTATGATAGAAGTCAAAGAAACCAGCAAATATTAACATTTAAGAAGCTGGAACCCAAGTATTGGCATTTTGCTTTTAAAAAAATGACTTCCATTTCAATTTCAATCACCAACTATGTTGCAAATAATCTATCAGTTGATTGTCTGTACTACACCCAGATCTGCTCATCCAAGTACTGGAGCCTCTCTGAAGTTTGTGTCAACCATTCTGTATTTCATTCACCAGCTCTACAGTCAATCAACTAAAAAAGAAACTCTACCACCAATAGTCTGATAAAGGATCAGCATTGTGACTTTCTGTCCACACTAGCACTTAGGACTGTTAATGACAAAACTATGGAGATAACATAAAACTATAGGGCTGCAACTAAAGATAATTTTCATAGAGATGAACCTGATGTTGTTGGGAATTTTTACTTTATTAACTAATCAATTAATCGAATAATCAGTCTTTAAGTCAAAGTTCAACAATGCGCAAGGACAGGTTTGTAAGAGCACAACGAGATTTTTAGAGTTGAGTTTAGAAGTTTATTGTTGACCTTGGAAAGAGCAATTAACAAAAAAAATCTCACCTCAAGGTCCATTTAGTAGCAGTTCTGGAGCTTTCAATCGTATCATACTATCTTTGAGTTTTGAGAGCAAGCTAGTACAGAATTGTGAAATGTTTCAAGAGTGCAAAGGTTTCAAGCGCGTAGAGAGACAGAGGGCAGTGGAATTTGCAGTGGAGACAGAGACAGGAAAGAAAAAATGAGACAGAGAAAAATGGGGGTAAGCTGAGGACAGGAATAGAGAGAGAAAAACAGAGAGGCAAAGAGGAGAGAGAGGTAGAAAGGTAAATTGACTTTGAGGAGGTTAAAGTCTGAGTCTATGCCCAGAAGAGACTGATTATGATAAGGAGAAGAAAGGAGAGAGAGGAGACACATATTTCATTAAGGAATGGGAGGAGGGAGGCATAGGGACGAGTGAATGTTGCCTTGTTTTTTCTTTTTTTTTTTAACTGCGTTGTTAGACAAGCTAATTAGGTTAGCAGTTAATTAGCTTGTTTTGATTCACTAAGTCACCTTGACCCAAGCTTTGACCTATTGGCAACTAACTGAATAGACACACTGTCAGGCAGACAAACACACACCCACACAGACAAGCATACAGGCAGATGCGCACACACAAACACAAACACACACACCTTTGGGATTGCTGTATAAGTAGCTAGCAGACATTTATATTGGATTTGTTTGGGGGGAGGGGGGGGGTCCAATGAAATTAATCAAGTTCTCTTCCACAAGTACAAAAACTCTCTCGCTCGCTCTCTCTCTCTCACTGTCTGCATGCCTCTCTGTATAGACCCCTCTCTCCCTCTCTCTCTAATTCTAATTCTGTTAGCTTTATTGGCATGAATGTAACAGTGACAATATTGCCAAAGCGTCAGGTTTGGTCTCTCGCTCTCTCTCACACAGACTTTCCAGGTGTTTTAGGTGCATTACTGTAATAATATGTTTATATGCCCAAAGTGTAATCGGATCATGTCTTATTGTAACGGAAATCAGATTATACATTATTGTAATTGGACGGCACACAGATTGAATTACACTGTGAAAGACAGTTAGCAGACCACAGCTCAATTATTTAATGCTTATCCCAGAGAAACAGAGAGAGAGAGTCAGAGAGAGGGAGACAAGAAGTGAAGAGGTGGCGAGAAATATCAGAGTAGAGTATAGGTTCATGTGGGAATAAAACCTGTGTTATAGTGCATTTCCCCCCCCATTTCTGAACCTTCATTACCATAGGAGCGTGGTTAGAAAAGTGCTCTTTTCTAGGGTTGGATGATATAATGATATATACAGTGAGACTATATACATCTATCAACCATCTAGAGCTACAACAATTAATCGATTAGTTGAGGTTCCAGCCTCTCCAATGTGAGGATCATACTCTTCTCTGTTTTATTATTTATCTATTGTAAACTGACTTGGTCAAACAAAACAAGATATTTGACAACATCAACTTGGAGTCTGGCCTGGGCAAATATGTGCAGTTAAGCCTTGTATTAACACTTTATTATTTATAATATGGACAGTATAAACTAGAAAATTAAGCTCTCAGCATCCATTAATGATGCAGGACCCACCTTAGTTTATACTATCTATCTACACGGCCCACTCCCACACCTTTTTCAGAAGAACTGTCTGCGACTCTCTCATTTACAGTATATATGTTATACATTTGCACTGGGAGTACACACCTTTCCATCACAACCTACTGTTGGCCACTGAGCAGCAAAGATTCAAGTGCCTTGTTCAGGGGCACATCACACATTTTGTTGCCTTCAATCATGAAGGCACGGAGCTGCATCAGCTGCATCCTCATCCGTTTTCTGTCCTCTCACACATATACACACAAATGTAAAGAATATATATATATATAAAATTGTATACATTTCACAAAGTCCTCTGCTCTTGTACTATTTTCTTTGTGTCTGGTTTTATTTTCACAGTGTCAAACATATTTGTATGCCACACACACGTTACACACTGACACACACAGGCTAGTGTAATGGTGCATGCTGTAAAAATGAAGGCTAGCTTGATGATTCAGAGGAACAGCCAGGATGAAGATGTCAGGGTTGTCGACTACAGGGTTCTGCGTGTGTGTGTGTGTGTGTGTGTGTAACCTGGGGGCTGAAGCTTTTTATCGCTGATCTAAATCAGATCATTACATAGCTTCATAACAGCATTTAAAAAAATTTAATAAATAAAACTAAAAATATGGAAGGACAAAACACAGCAGCATTTAACAGGAAAAATGCCAAAATATATTTGACAAATAACCAAAGAAAATGGATTTCAAAACACAAATTGCAACTGTTTTCTTTTGGAGGGGCATTTTAACCTTTATTTTTGATAGCGGATAGCAACAAGGTGACAGGAAATAAGAAGGAGAAGAAATGCAACAAAGGTTCCCAGCTGGACATTTAATTACTTGGTCAGCATTTTAGACTTTAAGGAGCCGGGGGGGGGGGTTATGCTGGAAAATAACTATTTTAATGTTTTCTTCGACCATGTTGAATGCAAAAATGTTTATAGCTGTTCCGAACGGCTACACTCGAAGGCTGAACACTGTATTATACAGTTTACCACACGATCTATGCAACAAAAGATCATTTGCCAGAACTGTAAAAACGTGTCTGACTATTATAAACCACTGCACAGTGTTTTTGTTTTTCTGATCAGTCTTCAAACTCATTGATCTACTACATAAACTGGACTTCCTGGATCCTATGTCACCATCTCACCAGTACCTTTACCAACACGCTCCCACCAACACAACCCCTTGCATTGTTTTAACACAGAGCTGTTTTTGGTCTGAACACCCGCTAACCCACCAGAACCCCACAGAAAAAGATGAGGATGCAGAAATGGAAAGGGTACACACTTTATCATTGCTGACTGGACAAACAAATGTCCCTGTCACCTTACTGTAGCTGGTCTGGGTAGCTAAGGACCAATCAATTGCAGCAAAATTATCTTTAATTAGAGGGCAATCTTGGGTTGTTGTGAAATCCTCCTTTTGTAAAACCATTTTCTTTGTTTTCAATGTACACCCACAGTGTCACTTCCATGTGTCTGTCTCTAATCTGTTTCTCAACTGGTGAAAACTGTGCAACCAGTCACGAACAACAACAAATTCAGAAACCTATCTCAGAGCTCAACAAGGTGAGACCTTCAGGGTCTTATGTCTGTGATGGCACGCAAGGAACAGTGGAGGCTTGGTAGTTGGTCAGATGCACACTGTCCTTTGTCTTACTAGAATTTACATTGTCAAAGAAGGAGGAGAGGCACAGTAGTGTGTCGTAGTGTAGTGTAGTAATGCCTGAAAGAAAGATGCATGATGTAATTTTGGTCCAAGGATGACCCGGACTTGAGATCGTGCTACAGGCAAAATTGTACCACTGCTGTTTCTATGACTGTAGTTGTGGCAAAAGCACCCACTATCACCTTACAAAAATCACATAAACACCTAACCATAAATGTATGATTTATGTATATTACTGCTGTGGACCAAGCAGTCAAGGCACAAGGTAACACAGGTTTAAAGTTCAAGAAATTTAGTTTAAAAAAATAACTCCACAAACAAATAACTGAAGAGAACTGAATTAAGAGTTATAGGGCCCTTAAAAGAGATCAACAAAACAGCACTCTACTGAAAAATACAACTAACAAACCAGAATGTCAACTCAACTAATAGACCTTCCAGAATGAGACCGGAGGGAACCCTATATACTAACTGATCAAACCAATAAACAAATGCAGGGGAGGACAACATACACCATAACTAAAACTCAACACAAAGAAACCCTGACCCCCCCCAGGCTGTCAGAGCTCTTGGTATGGTCCTTGGGTTGGGCCTCTGCATAAAATCAGGCTCCACCCTCAACCCCATCTTTTGTTGGACCAGGTAACTTAAACCTCCAATTGTGTGGCTGTGGCCATTACAATTACACTTGCCTGTTCAGTTTGATCATAAATTCTTCAGGAAAAGTGAATTCTACTAAAAAAAAAAAGACACTCTTCCTCTTTACCAGTCACTACCTCATGGTGGGGAGTGCACTGCTTTTAAAGAGGTGAGAAGAGATGGATTAATGCCAGCCCCTACAGTAACACACAAAGTTATTCCCCAAAATCCAACTTTCTAACTGCATCACAGATGAACCACATGCCTCAGAAATACCAGACATAGACACCGTGCCCTGTGTGATCTCTGCGGTTGACTGCACTTTGCACCTGTGCCATTGCTTCCCAAAAATATCACAAAAGACCTTGACCGGACTTTCCCTCAAGCCATGTTCCATCCTTCTGTCATCTTTATCATCATCCAGTCATCTTCATCATTCACCGTGTCTTCATCACATCATTCATCTTCATATTGACTTTTATCTTGGAGGGACGTGAATGAAGAAAAAGACGGGGATGAAGTCTGTTGTAGAGCGTCTGCTCGCTGTCAGCGGTGGAGTACACTATGCAACTGTCACATTTTCAAATTGCTGTATTGGTCTCATTGAATAACATCTTTTTGTCCACATATTGGTACACATATCACTCTCTCCAAGAGTCTTCACTTTGATTTTGGTTCTGTAGGACCTTGATGTAAAAAAGGGGCAGGTTTTCACACAAGTAGTATTTTAAAAATACAGTATTTTCCATAGTTTTCAGTATTTTGACTTGAAATTGCAGCTTGCAGATTTTGTTGTTGCCTGCTTCCTCATTCGTGCAGCAACAAAAAAGAAGACCTGCCGCCAACTGTGGATGAGAGAGAGGCTGGTGAATTTGTTGTACTGCAGATAAAGTTGCAGGTAAATTGTAGGGCCCAAATTGTAAAATCTAGTGAGTCTGTGTATACTAAGCTTATAGCTCAACTGAATAAACAAAACTGAATAATATTATGCTGCAAAACATCTAAATCCAGTTCCCACTGCTTCCATCTGGTTTCTTTATGAGCTCTCATTGCCTAAATAAATTGGATCATAACTCTGAAACCTGTCGTCATACATCTCACCTTACAGATGTTGTGCTGTGCTCAAGAAACAGTATTTAGGAGTGGACATCTGGGCCTTTGCACAGTGCATGGTCTCTTGGCTCAGCATCAACCATAAACCCCTATTGTGTGGTTGCTGTGTCTGGCAGGGGTGCCAGCCTTTGTATTGTGGACCTGTGCCCTATCCTATATATCATTTCCTGACACCTCATTGTGCTTTTCTGTGAGAGTCATTATGACAGATGAGATCGTTTGCAAATGCAAGCGCCATATCAGGTGACTGCAAGTGGTCAGATATGAATTATGTGATACAAAGATGTCCTTGAATAATTGAAGCTGCAACAGAGCACAAACGTCCCCTACATCCAGTCCGTCTATGTCCATTTCATCATTTGACTACTGTAGCAGTGCGGATCGTGTGTTCTACGGTACTCTTACATTAAGAGGACATTTTGTGTTGACTTGATTCCTTCTTCAAATATTCTGTCCAAACAGACTTAGTTTCAAGAATATACAGTATAAACAGATACTATCTCAAGAAATATGTGGATTCAGGTGCACTCAGGTAAAGTACAAGATAGAACGATATGAACATATGGTGCGATGCCTCTGTTCCTGTATCACTGCCTAATGAAAAACACACGCGCACATACAAAACATGGTTGTCTAAAGCCAGAAGCTTGTAAACTGTGATTCAACTTTCAGCCTGGATGAACAAGATAGGCCTTTCCATCTGATTTCACTCTTTCATTCTGTCACTCTTTCAGCCTCCCATTCCTTTTTGCCCTCCACTCTTAATTTGTTTTGCTACCCTACCTCCCTCTTACACAGTCTCTCTTTGTCCCTCAAACACCCTTTCCACTAACCCAAGTCCATAGTTTTCTCCCTCACTTGCTTTCAATTAGTCCTCTTGTCTGTTTCTTATCACCTGCCCTTAATTCCTCCTTCTCTCCCTTCATTCTTTCAATTCTTGCTTCCTTTTTAATTTTCCCCATTTGATTTTCCCTGTTTGCTGGCACTACTCCTCTTTCTCATCTCTCTCCCTTTGCCTCATTATCTCTCTCTCCTTCTCATCTGTCAGTCTATTTCCCTCACTCTGTTTTTCATTCCTCTCTGCTTCTGTCCACCCCCTGTCTTGATTTACTATGCGCACATCATTGCTCTGTCATCCAACCATCCATTTCTTCATTCCTTCTTTTGTTAATTCTCTGCTGAGTAAGTTTGGTTTTGTAAAACAAAGCAAACCCCAAGTGGAATTTTAAAATAAGGTGGGTTTTTTTAATCCAATATTGCTGCCGGGCAGCACAGTGGCTCAATGGTTATCACTGTCACCTTACAGCAAGAGGGTCCTGTCCTGGGACCTTTCTTTTTGGAGTTTCCATGTTCTCTGCATGTCTGTGTGGGGTTCCTGCGGGTGCTGTTGTTTCTTTCCAGTCTATAAAACATGCAGGTTACTGTGGGTGAACTGTACACTCTACATTGTGTGAATGTGTTTAATGTCTACACATATGTGTGACAGACTAGTGACCTGTCCCCTGCCACTTCCCCAATGCATGTTTGGATTGGTTTATGCCCTCTTTGACCCTGCACAGTACAAGTGGAAAATGGAAAACAGATGGATAGATAGATATTACTTCCTTGGCTAGTTCATCAAGTAAACAGGCTGTGATTAATTGCCTTCATTCGCATCACATGAGTAAAATGTATTTCAACCGAATGTTTAATTCATACATTTTCATTCAATGTTTCTTAATTGCATATACCCCATTATAATGAGAGGTGTTTCAAATATTATAGCAGACAAGATAGCAGACAAATATTATATTATAATATACAACGCCCTCGTGTATGTAAATAGAGGTGGAAAAAACATGTTGCAGTCCAACACAACTGCACCACTAACAACAACGTCGGAGTTAAATCAACACCTCTCTGAAAGTGTTAACTAAAAACGAACATTCTAATCTTTATAAAGGTAGATTTTTACAGGTCTGTTTTACTGGGTTGCATTTGATTATACAGATGTACCTATTAAGAATCTGGTAATTAAGTGTATATGTTATGTCAGCTGGTGGGAAAGAAAAGGACAACCCACAAACTCACCAAGTCTGCAACAGAGCACACGACTTCCCAGGTGTTTTTACAGTCAAGGTGTCATGTATTGCACATTGAGGTTTGACCAAATTCCTGAAATTAAGGTCCAGTGCAGTCTGCAAGACTTTTGCCATGATTTGCCTGTCACAGACATATTTTTTAGATCCGAGACAAAAACCCTCGAGTCAGCACAGAACCCGCAGGAGGCTCAGTAGCTCTGAATGCTGCAGGTGGAGGTGGACATGGTAAATCTAATCTGCGCTATTTTTCATGCCTGCTCTTTTGTTTGACACTGTACACACTGCAAGAGTCTGGGGCACAATGCATCACATCTGCACCTGAGGAATTGACGCAATCTGCCTCGTAGTGACTTCACACGTGTTTTCTTTGAATATTACAATCATTTGCTCCCGTCGTGGATTTCTCCAAGAGGAATAATCTTGCACCTCATCAGTGATCAGTAATTTGTGCGCTTTCATGTCAACATGATAACAGACTAGGACAATAAATATCTTGTGGTGTGCACAGCCATTTTGAGATTTTGACAGGGTTGTAGTCTGCACTTTGGTGAAAGAACATTACTGTAGCTGGCTTTGTAGGTTAGAATTACTGCTTTGATCTGTCAATGTGATCTCTGCTTTTTAGCACAGTGTCATTCAGCCCAAATAAATTAATGTCTTGGTTCTGTAGGACCTTGATGTAGAAAGGGGCAGGTTTTAACACAAGCAGTATTTTAAATATACAGTTGCTGAAAACAGCTAAGAAAATGCAAAAAAATATATATATTTCTTGTTCTTAAAAGGATAAGAAGTGCATAAACCAAACTTAAATCCCAAACTAAAATAAGTCCAAAACGAGCACTGAAAGGCGTCAAGAAAATTGCCACCTAGAGTCATTACTTACAAGGTTTTTACACGACTGCAGCAGGTAACTGGTGCAGTGACAAAAGTCAGAGTTTGACAGTTTGCTTATGAAAATTAAATATATACATACTGAATTAATTAAGGGTGAAAGAGGAGAAAGGGAGGAGGACATGTAAAACAGTGTTCTTGGTGTATTTGTATCACTTCAAAGAAGGTTTGTGGAGTGACAGAGAACTTTCTCTAAATTTGAGCCAGTGGGCAACAGTCAGACTGTGGGTTAGAGTAGGTATACAATATATCAGGGCTCACTTACAGTTCAATAAAAAGTGACATGTGACATTTCTTTTTTCCAGTAATCATTCTGTATAATGTCACTTAATAAATGTTCTGACTCCAGCTATCACTGACTTGATCTCAATTTGACCGACATCAAAGTAATGAAATCTTTGCGGGGAAAGTTTTTTTTATTTTGGAGTTTGTTGAAATGAAAATTAATTTACCCAAACCCCTGTCATGTTTATTTGTGTCACAAAGACAGAGAAGGAGAGAAAAAGATAAACAGAAAAAAAGAATACAGGTAGATACCAAGCAAAAGATTCACTAGATCAAGATGTGCAACATGAACACATCTCGTTTATGTACATCACAAGTCCTCATCATAATTCATCAAAATTCTTCAAAAAGAACATACAAATTCATTTCAATGGATGCTGGAAACCAAAACCTGATTACAAACTCAAGCCAAAAAGAGAGAAGGAAAAGCAAACAGACACAGAGAGGTGAGTGAACAAGAAAACAAAGCAGAACAAAGAAGCTGATGCCATCTGGCTTGTTGTTATCCTTACAGCTGGTACACACATACAGGCACACACACACACACACACACACACACACACACACACACACACCCCCTCTGAGCACACCCCCACCTCCAGCATCTCTCTCTGCAACAATACACCAACAATATTTTAATGTGATTCTGTCCTGAGGTGAACAGAAAGTGGAATATGTCACTTTGGGATTTGATAGAATTGCAAATGACAGTCAGAGCAGACAGAAGAAGACCGGCACCGTGCTCAGAGCTTGTTCATGACTTGATCAGTAAAGTTCACAGTATGCACACACAGCGCCATATGACATTTGCAGGGCCGTTGTTATAAAGTGCATAGTTAGTTTGTCCTCCGTTCTCACTGGCCGTTTTTTAACATTAACAGGAGATACGGTAGATACTTTTTGCCCTTTTACAGGAGCACCGTCACTTGACTTTCACTCCTGGTCTTCTACTGCTGGCCACTAAGCAGCTCCAATAGAGCAGTTCTGGGTTAAGAGCTGTTGAGGCAGGAAAAGGTATGACTCCAGCCAGTCAAGGGATTGGAACAAGCTATTTTGAACTTGCTTCTGGTGCACCCTTATCGTTTAAAAAGTACTTCAAGAGCTATATTGTTTGGTGGAAGAATGGCATTGAATAATATATAATTATTTGTTGACTAAAATGGTTAAATAAACATTTGCATTGTTTCTAACAGTATGGTGTAGCAATGAGCCAGTTCACAGTTAATTTAGTGGAACCTCGCCTCATGCTGAGAGAAGAGAAGATGTAGTTCTCTGTGAGCTCCTATAATTCCAGCATGTCTTCCAATAGCTCGATAATGATGACTAACATAACTAATACACACCCATAAACACACACACACACCTACCACTGTACTATAAGAAGCCATGAAGAGCATCATTTTTTAAATTGTACCTCGGTATGAAAAGTAAAGATCAAAGTAAAAGTACAAAGTAAATCTCAGTGTTATGCAGTACTACTGCCATCTGTCCATTGAGAAAGGACACACATAGTTTCCATCTTTCTTTCTATCAATTTATCCTTATTTCAATATATCTCCTGCCTTCTTTCACTTCTGAGAAGATCTTTCATTTAATATGAAATGTTTTATCTTTCCCTCGGAAATTAATGTCCTGCCGCTCTCTTAAATAAAGCTGAAATAAATAAAAATTCTTCCTTTATCACTGTCTTTCTGTCCAAGCTCTCCTGCATTTCACCATTGTTTGTTCAGCGAGGAAAAAATGTCCACTGTCCAGAACTACATCTATTATATGAAGGCAAAGCTGCAATTTACCTGCAACAAGTCTGCCCTTAATCTATGCCATTCATTTTAGTATTACCTTTTTAGTTGGAAAAAGGAAAATACACTTTAAACTTGTTAAAATATGTCTCGGTATACTTACAACACTGTTGGTTTAATCACCAATATCATCAGTATCAGTGGGAAACAGACATCAGAAAAAAGTTGTGTGATAGCAACACTACATGTTATGCAGGCGACATGCTATCCTGTCAGTTTACAGAAAACAGCTGCGTTAAACATACATTTACATACACAGTTTGAATTAGGTTAATAAGCGTGGCTAACATTGGCTCAAGGCTGCTACAAATGAACCTGTCCTCTTTTCAGGAACCCTACACATGTAATCAGTTGGTGTCTTTAATAGTTTATCATGTTTTCTACACAATAATAATGGATAAAGAGAAAGTGCTATAGTGCACGTTAAAAATCCCACAGAAGACATCCTGCAACTAACACAGTTTCACACAGCTCTGTTAAATTGCGGTCATACATTTATGGCCAGTGAAAACAATTTTGTCCCTGTGTTGCTGAAGGTGACTTAGAAATCTTCATTGATAATTTACTATCAAATCTGAGTAATGTCCGAGGCAAATCTGAAGTCAATAATGACGAGTTGCACATCAAATCTAAAGCGTGTCGCACTTTCGTGTAAGTCACCACCTCAAGACCGCATTTCTCCCTTCCAAAAATGGTAATACCTCCTCATTCAGAGCAGATTGGGGTACAGTGTCTTGCTCAAGGACACTCTGACATGTAGTCAGGAGTCAGAGATTGAACCACCAAACCTGCAATTACTGAATGCCCCACTGTACCACCTGACCTTGTCTGTACAATTTAGTGTGAAGTGAGACCAGTATGGTATTGTCAACCAGAAAGAGATTTCTCAATAGCACAGTATGGTCGCCAAGATACAGATGGATTTAATACATGTTCAAAATCATTATGTAATTAATTGTAATTAATATAGAAGCGCAGTCAGTAAAACGTGTCTCTTGTAAAACAGTCAGATGCTAATCAGTCAGTCATACTGAATTCAGTCTGACTGGTAGAATACTAATAGTGTGTAGTATTTGTGAGCCATCAGCCACTGAGGCTGGGGAGTAAGGGTCAGTTTCCTGCTCTGTTTAAGAGCCTATTTTGTGATTAACGGCTAATTTATGGTCTCTCAGAGAATTACACTCCCCTCTTCTCTCCTGACTGTGAAATCATATCATAGAAGGGGGAAAACACTGTCTCGTTTGCCATTGAGTGGAGAAATTCAATCATGTATTTTGGGCTTTGGTCAAGGTGAATTACAGAGTCACAGCGCTGGCTTTTTCAGGCCAACAGAAAGTTCTGCAGTTCTAGAGAGCAGGTGTACATTTATTTTCAGCATACTGTCTGGCAATTTAACAGCACATAAAAAATATACACCATGAAGCAGAAAAATAGAAATCCCTGTGCAATGTACTGCTGACTAATATAGCAGGCCTGCAATAAACTCTACATTTATCAACTCGATCATTTTCTGGTTTTGTTTCAGAGAGGTGTTTATTGATTGCCAAGATACTTTTTGAGTTTGGGTTGAAGTGTATTCAAAAGTGTATCTAATATTTGTCCAACAACAAGTTACACACATGGATAAACCAAATGTTAGAATAGCCCAACTACAGTCTCAAAAATGGTGCGGAGCTCCTTATAAAATATATTGCATTATATCGTACAGTGGTTCTCTGTTGGTTCCTACTTGGCCAACATGACTGAACTTTCAGCCTTACCTTTATCTTGTTTTGTAACAGGACTTCTTTTGTGATAAAATTACATTTTCAATACAGTACCATCATGTGCATACCAGACATTTCTCCCACCAGACTCATCTTGTGGACCAGGTTGAGAAGTGTCGATGTGCTGATCCTTGTATAAAAAGCATTCTTCATTTAGTGTAATCTCATTGCATGTAATTTTACACCCCAGCCTGCAACCTATATCAAATAAATTACACAGAAAATAGCGTTCTGTAATAGAGATTTCACAGTTATTCATTGCTATTCTATTAATAAGATTGTGAAAATTGTATTTTGTCAATTTGTCAACCAATGTCTCTCCTATATTTGGGATTTTTATACATTTAGAGTCAAACAAGTGTCATTTTAATGCCATGCCAGATCAAAGGCATTTTGTTTTTAAGAGCAGACTGTCCTGATCCCCAACATAAAGCCACATTTACAGAATGCAGTTCTAAAACACTTTGATGAATTTGATGTTCCTGAACATGTACCCTAATAGCTCTCTTCACAACTTCTTTGTGTCCTGTAGTAATATGTCTATATAAAATTATTCTGCAATTGATTTGGCAGACTTCAGACACCAAACTGCATAATGTTTGTTAGTGGGAGATGGTAGTTAAATGTGACGCCTACGTACATCAACTAAAGGATCAGAAGAAACTGGATGTAAGCTGTTTCAACTATTTTTCTCAAACCAGATCCAGAGGGACACAAAATTTGACCTTGCAATTAGTAGCACACTTTGTAAGAATAGTTCTATGTGACTTCCCTTTAAGTTAGTCACAGGGGTGGCCAATGGATGAATCAACAGTGTGTGTGCGTGTGGGTATTGGACTGGAGGGGGCCTCACCTCAATTGATTTTGACCTAAATATATTCTTTCAGCACAATCAGAGCAGATCACTGCCCTCAGGCCTATATAGCGCTCTTGCTGTGCATAATTTTCAAAAACTTTTGTTTCTTTATTTTTCCTTTATGTACTGATCAGCAATATTCCCTTTCACATTCATCCTATCCTCAGTGGCATTACAATCTTCTTTGGCATCTGAATATATCTGCTGAAACTGTTGGAAGCTAAATGTTTTCCTCGCATACACATCAATGGTAGTTTCAAAGCTATAATTTTTGACTGCTAGAGGGAAAAAAGTAGTCCAAAACAACCCGCAGCAACAAGCCCTGGTATGTCTATTTATCAACCATTTATTGGACTCGATACCATACACAGCAGAAACAATGAGCTGAAAGTGGCTTATAGCTTTATATAGCTGCAGAACAGGCGGTGACATCAGCCGTACAAGAAACCCTTTCAGGGAGCCACAGTTTAAATTAAAATTCAAAATTAATTAAACTATTACATCTTTAAGGGAATGAAGATGATGGTTCCCAATAGATATTCTCTGCCAATCTAGGGACCCAGCCTCTCCATGTGTATCTACAGCAGGTAGTTATTCTTAACACACAGTCCATATGGCAACTAATTATAGTTCGGCATTGAACATTTCAGTGTGTCCAAACCAGAGCCAGCGATATGTACCTTGCTACTGACCTTTCTGTAGATCTGAGAGGCATCAGCTGTGAATAGCAGTAACAATGCCCTTGGTGACATTACCATTGTGATGTGAACAACATTTCACAGATCATGGAGCAGGACTGTCGAGCTGGGATCACTGCTACTGAGAAACGACAAGACGCCAAACTCTTGACAACTTCTTGTTGCCTGTCATGACCACCTCCTTTTATGAACAATAAGAGATCTTTTTTGGATTTTTTTTAGCTTGCAAATTATCTTGCTTCTCCAATTTAAACCCATACAATCTGCTCTCTCTCCTGCCTTTCTCTCTGGTTGCTGTGTGTTATTGTTGTGGGGCTGTTCTCAAACTGGGGGGAGATACCACCGCCATGTTGACCATATGGCCAGCTTATTATGCACTGGCAGAGCATCTTAATGAGAGTCCACAACCTGACAGAGACATTCGTTTGAGCTCACAGCACACCGACACGAATGCGCGCACACACACACGCAGACACATTAACATGGCTTCATAAACACGCACACACACAGACTAGTGCAAATGTACACACACCACTTAAGACACACATGAAGTGTGTACACAAACAAAAACTCTCGTGCATAGTCCGTTTCCTTTCACACACACACACACACACACACACACACACACTACTGAAAATTGTGAAAAATCATTCAAGCATAACATGGGCTACAATCAAAGTCCTCTACTGACACCCAGTGGTAACAGTCACACTAAGTGTGTACTGGCCAAAGAGGTCAACACTTGACACAAACTGATTAAAGCTTTGTGTTGTTTTGTCTTGGAACAATTGTTAATGCTTTTGACATACAGCCAAAATGATGTATTACATATTAGAATGGTGAACAGCCCACAAGAAAACAATACAACCTGACCATGTTTACAAAACGCAGCATAAATGTTATACGCTATATGGCAAACAAGCACATTTACATAGAGTGTGAAACTATAAAAGTGGATTTAGGTTGGGTTATAATATAACAACAAAGTACTGGTTCTCATGGTGCTGGATGAGCTGTAGATGGGACTTATGCTTTACAACCACAGAGTGAGATAGATCAAGAAGAGATAAAACTTGGCATTTCATGCTTCCATTGGGCCATTGCTCACCTTCACAAATACAATTTCATTTATGCACAAGTATACAACGCTCAATCCAAAACACTATACTGGACATCTTGGAGTCATATACAGGGATGGCATTATATCAAAAGAAAAAGAAAACAATAAAAAGGGGGCAGCGTTTATATGAGACCCCTGAAAACAACAGCAGTGCACCTAACATACAGCATTTTCATTGCCCAAGGTTATCTTGAGAAGGACTTGAGTAGGATAACACTAAGTGTTGGCCCCTTAGTTAATTAAAAAAAGAGAGAGAGAGAGAGAGAGAGAGAGAGAGAGAGAGTCACGCACACTGTGACGTAAAGGCAGCTGTGTGAAGTACTGGAAATAGGGTCCATGGTTGTGTGTGTAAATGATCCTTGTACCTTTTTATTGCCTCTAATAAAAACTGGATTGATAATCTAACCAGCCAGCCAACTTTGATTAGTCACACACACACACACAGAAATCACGTACCTTATTCATGTTGAGTGGTTACAGTATCTCAGTGTATCTGTGTATCTACAGTGCTCATGGTTACCTTTCAATATTAGTCAAACCCACATACACACTAAACTATTAACTATGATCATCAGAACACACACACACACACACACACACACACACACACACACACACACACACACACACACACACACACACACACACACCTGAGCGGTCTGAAGCTGACTGTCTACATGGGTGTCTCCTTCATAAAAGTAGTGATAACAGGCAAACAGGTGAACAAAGGACAAACTGGCTGACAGATCGACAGAGACTTCGACACAGTTGGTTTCCAGTCAACTTCAATTAAAAACTTTTCAAAATGAAAGTAAGTTAAAAATACATGTTTGCACTTATGATTTGGGATATCACATCATTTCATTCTACTCTGAAATGATAGAAACCTCTTTCCAGTGAATTAAAGTCTTCAGGTATTTGAGTTTTGTGAGTTGGAGGTGAACTGAAGATAGAGCTTCTGAGATACACAGCAGCTACAGGGGGATTGTTGAAGACTTGAAGATAAAGATCTAATCAACAGAAGAATTCAAAATATCAAGGTACAGTTTCTCTGTTTTCTTATAAATTTTAACATGACATGAAATTCTATTATTTGTATTGTGTTTATGTTGCACTCTCAAATAGATATTACACTGTATCTGTCAGAAAGAAAAACTAATTTGAGCTTCCCATTTTTTTTTGTCCTCCCCAACACGTACACTCTACATAAGCCACCATAAGAAGCAGAGCAGCCAAGCACGATGGAGGAACTGAAATACAGAGGAAAGAAAAGAGAGGGGAGACACAGGTAAAAACTAATCTACAGAACGTGTTGCCTTTTGAAGGTCATCGTGTTTCTGCTTTGTTTAAGGTGATGACTGATGTGACAGATGAGAGACAGAGGATAATATGTGACATGAGATTAATTTAAATACATATCACATTTATGTGGACGGCAGTCCACTGAGCCCAGCTACCACAGTTTGATCTCAACTAGCCAGCCTTATCAAAAATATACAATGGGGGGACAATTGTCTTGCTGACACTTTCTTTTTAGGCAACAGAAATCTATCTTCTTCTCTGGGGGCTACTTTTATTCTTGTGACACATGCTGTCTTTGTGAGGCTGTTTGGTGGACTTGTTAAACTAAATTGGTTCTGTGCTGTGGGAAGCATGTTAGCTTTCTGTATAAATAACCTGTGGAAATATACATAAAAATTAGAAATTTTCATTAGGGGTGTAACACAAAGCTAATATCTGTGTCACAATAATATCTGTACTCCTATCTGTACTCAGATTAGGTTTTTTGCGTTGGGCCATATTGTTGGGTTTGTCATTAAAAACTAGATGTTGTTTACATAATGGGAGGAGGAGGAACATAAAGTTGGTTTGAAGTGTCTATGATAAAAGAATAGAAAGCTGTTGACAAAAAAGTGGTCATATTAACTCACTGGGTCATAATGCATAATTTTCAAAAAGATGAAAATAAAGTTTTAGAGTTGTCGATGATAAACTATTGTTTAAAATCTGACATGCTCTCTTGGCCATTTTGCGTGTACTTTTGCCACAGTCCCTAACTTCAGCTTGTCAGTTTTAGTCTACTGAATAAAATGTTGTATTATAATAAACATACAGTATGGTAGACCTACAGTTAGATTGGTGTTACTGTTTGAATTCATATGACAAAAGCACAACTGAAATGAAAAACAATCTTTATTCAGTTTCCCTTTAAAGGTAAAGGAATGTGCCATGTATTCCAATACACACCCAGAGAAGATGCACATTACGACTGTTGAGCCAATTATGAATATGATTTGTGACAGCTGATTGGACCGAGTTGGACGGGGTCTGTTCCAGTTTGAGTTAGTTGGTCTTGACAGTTGGCAGATAAAATCTATATTTTAAATCTATAAAACATAGTGTGCAGGCTGCCGTCCACGTTTGTTTTGGTATAAGAACACGTTCTTACAAGATTGGGAGGTTGTATACTGCTAGAACTACAGTGTGTTGTCAAGTGTATTTACTCAGTCGTAAGGTGTATGCTCTTTCCTGACTGTCAAAGTCAAACTCTGTGTAAGTTGGTGGAAACCATCTTTATGTGTGGTTTGTCCAGTCTCTGTAGGTTTCAGGCCGTCTTCAGGCTTGCCCCAAGCTTTAGGGAAGTTGACCAGTTTAACAAGTTTCTGTGTGATTATAAAATAGTGCAATTGCACAGTATAATTGGTACTGATTATTAAAATCAAAGATTGTATTTCCCCCAGCATTTAACAAAAACTTAATTGTGATTTTCAGACAGTGGAAAGTTATTTTTAAAAAAGTGTCTTTGCTCTTCTAAAATCGGCAGCTTTTCATGATTATTTATGTAATGGTTACTTATATGCAGCATTATATAACTGCACCCTCATCTCCCAAACACACCTTCTGCCAGCGTGGCTGTGGACATACATGCAGAGAAGATTCACCTGGACTTGCTGGTATTTTTTGATAGTTGCTATAAAGTCAAAGATCACAAAATGTTATGAATTCAAAGTAAAAAAACCTGTTATTCTGTACTTGACATTAATCAGCCAGCAGCGGGAGATGGCAGAGAGGCTGACAGACACTCAAATGTCATAGTTTGGTTTATAGTGCCAAAAAACACAAGTAATATCAGAGGTATTCTGGGGACTCAATCGGCTTAATTGCCTGCTGTGTAACTGTCCAGCCTGGGACCCCTATTGTATATTATTCACCCTACCCTTCCCCTTCATGATAATACATTTCTTCTCACAGCAATTCAGACAAAGTAGAGAGAAAAAACGCATAGAAACAGCTGCAGGAAGGTTAGGAGCAATTATGCCCAATGATTCTATACCCTGACCCCTCTGACGAAATTTACTGTCTGTGTTGAGTGTTTTTTTGATTGACTAATAAATTATCATAATTACCTATTGAACCTTCATAGCCAGCATCCAACTCCACACCCTGATCATGACCTGCATCAGCCAATGATTTGAATTATCATTATTATACTATAATAAACATCTTTACTTGGAATCATTGGCTTCCTTGTAACAGGCAAACGCGCCCTCTTGCTTATGACTTTTCCCGTATAAAAAACCCTTCCTTACTGCCACATCTTTGCAGTCACTTTCCTCCCGAGACTCTGACCTCTAGTTTTAGGGAAGTAAACTTGCACATTCAGTAAACTACACAGTATAATGTTTTCCAATGAGTTTCACATAGATGCAAACTAAATCCTGTAATGAAAAAATGTCCAGCATCAGTCTATAATTAATTTGTTCTCCCTGGCGTTCTGCCATCTTGGGTCAAGTGAGTTGGGACCGACTCTGGCCTCAATACACAGGATAACTGTGATGATAGCTGAAGTCATTCAGTGTATGTGTGTTCATGTGTGTGTCTCAGGGATACATGGGATCCATTCCAGCTGAACCCAGTAGGAGCTGAAAAGGAAAGTAAGAGAAGATGTTTCCAACTGGCTCAGTACCTGGTGGCTGTTATTGTGGGGTTAGCTGTCCTGACCAGTGCTGTTGTCGCTAAGGTAGGATTATCAATCTGTCCGTCATTCATCTATTTATCATTTGTGTTGAGGCACAGAGGAAGAAGCCTCACCATAGGGTTCCTGGCACTAAATGTGAAGCCTCAACCTAAAGACCTTTTGATTTTTGATGCTCACACTAGAAATACCACCAAAATTGCCTTTAATGATCGTTGCTAAAAGTCAGAGTACATACAGCCTTCTCTCACAAGCAGACTCTGAGAAACACATATGTATGCCTTCATCACTATTAGGTTAAATTACTGCAGTGTCTTTTCTTTTCTCATCCACTCAAGAAAGCATTTCAAAAATATTATATTTTATTTTTTGATGTCTCTGTAATTTGATGTATTACATGAAGCATTTATTTAGCATGTAATGCAATATTGATAGTGCTTTGAATTGTTTTGATTTGTCCATCAAACAGTACTGTTGGTTCTGTGACTTCTTTCCTTGGATTTTCCATGCTGCTCTTTTCTTTTTCTATTTAGTCATGATGTCTGCTGCTGCGTATGCAAGCTTCCCAGTTCTTCCTCTGATTGTTCCACACACTGTAAAATATACAAATGTTTCATAATTGTTTTTGCTTTTAAGAGGAAAATATAGTATATAGTATATCAGGGGAGTATAATAAGGAGTATAACGGGATCTTATTCAGATACCCGTTGTATCAGTCTCTTACTGGCAGCAGTGTTTGAAGCTGTTCCTGTGTTAGAAATGGTTGTTATAGCTTTGTAAAAAACTTTTTTTATTGCAATTACAAAACACTTATATTTAATATTAACTGTATCACTTCCTGAAGCCTACATCTGAGAGGTGTTGTTCCTGGGAAATATTTAACCAACCCTTGGTGATTCTAAAAAAATTAATACTGCTGTATTACTCAAACATATAGAATTATATACAAATTATTTATATGAAAATGTTTTAGATCAGTATTTAGTAAGTATTTTAAATTTGTCACTATACTATTTCAAATTTGTTTTTGGGAAAGTGATTGTAGTTCAAAAATGTTTTCCCATCAGAAAGAACTTGTGTGTCTTATCTGTCTCTGCCTGCCTGTCCACAAAGTAACATGAACAACATTAGTGCTGTTTACGGTAGGGCAGGGCTGAGAATACTTGACCTCTTTGTACCCAACTGTCTCTTTTTGCCATTTTATCTTTCCATCTGTCTCTCTGTGTATTGCTGTCTCCATTGTAATGGAAAAATCACTTTGTACTTTGTATGACACTTCTAAGTGCCCTGCTGAATTCTGTATTGTGGGAAACCGGGATGTGAAACCGAGAACCTTTATGTTTACTTCTACATGACTACTTTCATGTCTTTTTTCATATGTCCGCTGTATGTGCTGACAGACCTTGGGTTGAACTTTCAGTTTGGGAGTTACCGTAAGACTTCTGCTTATGTCTCTGTGTATGACTGCATGTTTCCTCTATAAAGAGGAACACATTGTGTTCTTCATCAGACTCCTGACTAGAGTGTTGCATCTGTCTGATCCTTTCTGCAGAAAGCTTCTTAATAAATATTACAAAGACAATTCTCAGGTTTGAGACTCTTAAATTTCAGATTTCCACCACACCAACTGTGCAGATAATCTTCATTTTCTCTTTATCATATGCACAGTGTGTGCAGAGTTAATCATGTGTTTCCATCGTCAGCCCCTCTGCTTGTTCCTCTATTCCCTTTCCATTCCTCATCTTCCTCCTTTGGCCTTGTCTTTCTCTTTCTTTCTTGATGATGGATCTCAGGACTATGCTCACTCATAAAACAATACATTCCCTATATATATATATATATATATATATATATATCACTGTTCCTGTTTCCCTATGTAATCAAAGAAAATTGGTTCTCTTTCATAGCATTCGTTTCGTGTCTCACATTGGGGAAACACCTACGGCATGACCTCATCAGAAGCTCCTATTGCATTCTGCCAGCCAGGATTGGCTGGAACCAAACACATCAGTGTCAGGGAGGGTGGAGACCCTCCCCCTATAAAAAGGGTCTGACACTGCAGTCATTCATTCAAAAACCTCTTCTCGCTACGAGCAGAAGTTCCAAACTTATTCTCTCTCTCTCGAGCTAACTGTCGTTCTGTGACCTAGCTAAACTGTCCATCAACACGAGCGAAAACTCGATCAACGGGCGCTTGGTTCACGGTCTGTTCGGTTATCGGAGAGTGACCGCTCATACTAGCCTGTCACCA